>JAGGCT020001241.1:0-50000 GCA_017654935.2 Phymorhynchus buccinoides
AACTACACAACATGAAAACCCCTGAAAGGTCGGGGTCTAGCGGTAATGTCCCCCTGCAGCTGAAGCAAAAATTGATTTATGAAGGTATTTTAGTTTGCTTTTTCCACAATTTATACAAATGATTATTTTAAAGTGTTTGAAAAATACAGTAGACACACAAACATCTTGTTTGACAAATTAAAAAAAAGGAAATTCCTTTTCTGGTAAAATTCAAAAACAGGAAATCCTCGTATACCAGTAAAAGTTGCACCTATGCTGTTGTGAAATAATATTAAAATATATAAATATTCACATCATGTATTATTGTGAAGTAATATCAGGACTGTACACATACATACTGAGTGCGCATATACAGTAATACACTTTCATACACTTCCAATTCGTGGCGCACAGGTGATTTCAATCAAATAGTATTCTAATTAGTATTCCTCTCCCCCCCCCCTTTTTCTCTCTGGTCAATTCAAGTGTTTAGATACAAAAATATAAACTCATAAAAATCTTATAATTTGCATCAGACAAAAGTTTCACAGGACACAGATGAAGCACTGAACTATAATACATACAAATAACACAAGTTTTCTCATAACTAAAGCTTCAAACATGTTCCGTAACTAACTTAAGTTACAAACTTGAACAAAAAACAAACATGCTCAGCAAACATGAAATCGGGGGAAACAAGACTAACTCTGCGAGAATCATAAACAAGAATCTACTCTTTTCTTGAACGTCTTGGACGGACAATCAACAAGAATAAACCACATAGAACCAAAGATTCTAAAAGGGTAAGATGGACTACTTAAGAGTTACGGCGAACCGGGCTGATAGAGTTATCGTTAGTGGGAACAGTACACCACACACAGTGGAGGCTATCTAAAAACTCAGACTGGAATTTGAACGGAGAATTCAACTGGCCTATCGACGTGTAAATGTGTACTGTTTTTAAGGGACATAACCAGTGTTTCTGTCCTCACTACTCATATAGGGAAAAGAGACCGGATGTTAGTCTTTTCTTTTCAGTGTCTTTGATACAACCGAGTGAAACATTTTTATTAACGGCACTATAGAAAATACTACCCAGCCCCTTTATCTCAAGCAGACACTAAATATCAAAAGTTGCCCCCACTCACTCACGCCCCCCTTTATCGTATTTCACCCATTCATATTCTCCCTTCTCCATTCCCACCTCTTCTCTCTTATACCATCAACTCACAATCACATGCACCCTCACTCCCACTCATCTCGTTTTCAATAGTCTGACAACAAACTATAGAGCATATCGTTGGTGAAAGTCAGAAACCTTGTAACTCAATTTTGGTAGTTTTGAGAAAAATGAAGAAAAATTAAAAAATTAACCACGTTTACCACGAGTTATTAACTATGATGAATATGTTGTTCCAAGACATTGTGAGTTCAGTCCTGCATTTTGTTAAAATTACTTCTTTTTTTTTTAATACTTGAAAAGAACGAAGATACAAGGTTTTTGCCTTTAAGTAGATCTGAATTTGGGACTTACGAGTTTTTCTTCAATTTACACAATCTCATTTACCCCAGATAGAAAGTCGTTAGAGATACGAGCTATGTATCTAACTAAAAAACAAAACAAAAATCGAGTTACGAGGTTTCTGACTTTCACCGACGATATCATCAAGACTTGAGATATGATCATGCGTTATCACATATATCTCAAGAACTAGATCTGCTGGTACTTGCACAAACAAACAAAACCACACTTGCAATGCATGTTTCCGTGTAAACTCTGAACTACGGCCTAAATTCTACATGTATGACTAGAAACACAACAGCTACATTCAACAACTACTGGGCTTTTAAAAAAATAAAAATAAATGAAAAAGGGAATATCACCACACACAAGCAATACAGATCAATTGGCAAAACTTCAACAGAAAAAACACTTACATCTGTTCCCTCAGTATAGCTAAGCTCAAATCTGTCTACAGAAAGTATAGTCATGTATTAAACATAGAGGCAGGGGTGGGAAGAATGGGCGGAAAGGAGGAGGTGTTCATGTCTGATGTTGTTGCATACTTCATTGAAGTAATGCATTTCCAGATTTACTCAATTACGGAGCCTTATGTAGCTCAGCTTCATTCTATTGGACCTACATCAGGTGGGGGGTTTTAAAGTTGTTTTTTTAGTTTTCTTCTTCACCGTTTTTCTTTTTTCAAACAAGTTAATCCATCAAAAGATATGCAATACAATTAATGATAATATACAGTAGAATTTCATTATCATATATATGTAATTGTAAACATGCATGGTCTAACACAAATGCAGGACGACTTGTGCAATTCCTATCGATATTCGTGAAACTGATGATCTGCTTAACACCTGACACTTCGAATATGTTCACATTTTTCACCAACATTTAATCATTCATTTTGCAGTGCTTTGATTGAACGGCTCACTGTTCTAATATCTTACAGCATCAAGACAGAAAATGACACTTGTAATTAATGCATACCAGCAATAATGATCAATCACAATGTCAGTATATGTGCTTCCTGGTTACTAAAATACTAGTAGTTACAAATACCACAAAATCAGACAAATGCTAAAACGTGTCTGTGAATAAATGCCAGCATTTGTTAAATTGACAGACGATTTAGAACAATGATAACCCTGCTTCCTTAAGTAAGAAGGATTAAAAAAAATATAGCCAACTAGTTATCGGCAAGAACATTCAAATTCATTAGTCATACACAGTTACGACTTTCCACACCAGTACCCGTTTAGTGAAAGTCAGTCAATACCAGTCAAAAGAAGTCTGAAAGTGCTAGTAGAGCTACAGTGGAACCTCCCTTATAAGACTCCCTCCCACATAAGACCTACTTCTCTGAGACATTGCCCTTCTTTGTAAGTATTACAATTACCTCCCTTATAAGACCTCATTTTGGATGATGTTTGAAGGTCTTATAAGGGAGGTTCCACTGTATTACCAAGTGACACATACCGTGAGCCACAGAGTCTATCCAGCAACCATCCAGTGAGCAACTAACAGAGCAGAGACAGAGTCAGTGGTGAGAAGACAGCTAGGTGGGTGGGTCATGCAGCAGGCAGAGAGAATTACCTTGGGTATATAGTACCTTTGAGTTCAGCATCTGGCGCTTGGCTTCCTGGTGCACCGGCTCAGTCCAGGGACTGAACCTGCCCACACACCCAGCGCACAGCATGTCAGTAATTTAACTCATTCGCATCGCAACGATTTTGAATTATTCAAAAACTCACAAATCACTCCAGCCATACACACAAACAAAACGTACATAAACAAAAAGAGAAAAGAAAGAAGATTACAGGTTTTTTACTTCAGGTTTAGACAAAGGGAAGTGGTAGATTAGCCTTTTATATATATAGACTTTATATAGAAAAACTGTCTACACCAATTGCTTCCCCACAAAAAAACACTACAAAAGCAAAGTCAGAGGCAAAATTGTGGTCTAAGGGAGCAAAGTAATCAAGGTGTTTTACAGATTTACTTCCCTTGAAGCAAATGCATCAAATTGACAGCTATTTATTAATTCCGGACATATATGGCTGGAACGACTTGAATGAGTTAATGTCATTTCATTTCCAGCATGTGTGAATGGCCTGGTTCAACGCACAGGGTTTCCTCGGGGCTTTTACAACAAAGAAGAAAAGTAGCCTCAAACTCACACAAAAATACGCCCTTGACACGCATCCATTCGCACGCACGCATGCACACACACACTAAAACCTAAAAACTGTCTACTGTACACACAAAACTATAGTTTTTCAATAATCTTGCCAATCTGCAAGCCAGCCAAAAATATGAAATTGTCATATTTATAAACATATCATAAAATGAAAGCCTATAGGAAGTTAGCTAAATTCAAAGCTGTAAGCAGTTGCTGAGTTTGATCCTATCTCTATTGGCCACTGCAAAGAACACCTTTTGCAAGAGTGAATGCCCTTGGTGGGTGGGGGAATATGGTTGAATACTGACCAAACAAGGGCATAACTGCTGCCTTTTGCAAGAGTGAATGCTCTTTTGGATACTGATCAACAAGGGCTTAACTCTTGCCATCAAGGGCGTTAATGACCCTACTTGCAGTGGCCAATAACGGCACAATGTTTCAACTTCAACCTTCTTCATTATGTCCTCATAAAAAAAATAATGTGTAACACAGACTGCACACTACTCTGACAACAAAGACTGACCCATCCTTATAGTACAAAACAGTTGGAAACATCTTTTCATTTCCAAGCATCACATCTGGAACAATCTCCCTTTCTCTCTCCGCAGCTGTCTTCTTTCAAAACTGGACTGAAGACGCATCTTTTCAGAAAATATCTGTTAATTTCTGTCTGTCCATCCACTGTCAGTCAACCCTGTAAAGAATTTCTTATTTTTATTTTTAATTTTTTTAAAATTTTAAATAATTCGTGTTTTATGTAGGTAGAGTGATAAAGTGATTTATTTTCTAAATAATTTTAAGTACATGTATTTTGAATATCTTTTGTGTAAACTTTTTTTTTTTCATGTAAAGCACGGTGAGTCCTGCTGTGTCAGGAGAATAGCGCTATAGAAGATGTATTTATTATTATTATTATTATGATTATTATTATAGTGCAGAGGAACAGAGGAGGGTGACTGGTCTACCTGAGAGCAAAAGGGTCGTCAGAACTGGGGGGCTGCATCAGCCGTCCTTTGGCCGTCTGCACCGACTCACACACGTGTTGTCGGAACTGCTCAGCATCTTGCTCGTAACTGAAAAAACCATGTGTACAACAATCGTAGAAAGTTAAATGATTGAAACCCTGGGAATTTCTGTAGAAGATATCAATTTTAATTTAATATCATGCAATTTTTTTAGTAATATATAATATTTTTATAAGGCAAACAAACATATTTTTGTATTCTGACAGTGGTTTTCGTAATCCAAAGTCCAAAGCAGAGTACAAAGAAATGACAGGGTGGTTTGGGAATATAATAATAATTCAGATTTATATAGCGCTCTTTCTCACGTGAGCTCAGTGCGCTTTACATCGAGAACAAGAAAATTAAAGGCAAACAAATAATAAATCATTAGAAAGTGAAATAAACATGATGCTTGCACTTGACATATATCTAACCAGTACATCATCACGTTCATGACAGAAGCACCCCCTGATGAAAAAAATGAACATCCTTTAAAAAAATATTTTTTTATAATAAACCTGCCTTTCTGCATTCTACTTTACAATAAACTATGCCTTACACAACTTTTTTATTTATTAGGTCTGAGCCATTCCTTTAAATATTTGGCTTATTTCAGACTCCTTTCATTCGATTATTGATTTTTTCAAATCTTTGTTCTGTCATGTGTTGTGAAGTTCTCTTTCGCAAAGCATTCTACTATTCTTATTTACTGGGTTATACTTACAGTGTGGCTGCCTCAGCATTTAGGGGCGATTTTGTTTCGATTTTGTAGAAAATTTTCCGTGCATACATCAGCACTTGCCATAAATGATTGACGTTACGCCTGAAAACATAAAGAAAAAGATCCAAATGTAATGAGGAAAAAGCAGACCTGTTTACCCCTAATCTGCAAATTTGTAATTTCTGAAACAAAAAATAGTAATTTTGAATTTTTTTAATAGTAATTTTGAAAAAAAAAATGTAATCCAACGCGCGGCCGATTCTTTTTCTTCACAAAACCTGATTAACAAGAAAACTATTTGTAATTACACAATTATATGCAAGCAATAGTGCACTGGGAGTCCTTTAAAAACATTTTTAAACCATGTATTTGCCTTTTCTTTGATGTCTTTCCATCAGAATTTGGATCATTTGACCTAGAACTCTCAGCACGTGGTCGCTTTGACGCCATCTTGAAACAGAATGAAAAGAAATTGACGCGCGTTGTATGCTGGGAACCGGAATGACTTTTCACCGCAATGTTTCAAAAGCATCGCTTGCCGAAGCAACTGTAGTGGTGGCTGGTTTTTTTGTCGCCTTAATTATCGTAATTTGACTTGCTTCGTAAAAATTATGGCAAAATCGTAAAGGTAAACAGGTCTGAATAAGAGACAGGGATAGACAAAGAGTGAAAGAAGACAAAGAGTGAAAGAAGCGTGACATGCAGGGTGAGGGCGGCAAGCACACAGTGGTGCTAGGGTAAGCCACAAACCTGAGAATGAAGCTACAGAAAAAGGTAGAAAGACCAATGGAGGAAGAGGAAGAAAGGGAAAAAATAGAAACCAGGAGATAACCCTCACAAAATGAATCCACTATAATTACCTCCACTTGGGGAAAGCCCGTTTGACGTCAACCTTTCCCGTGACTGGGTCCACAAGGGGGTGGAACACTGGGAACTCAAATACAAAGTCCTGAAATTAAAAACAAATAATTTATTAAGAGGATTTTTTCTTTTGCACACCAAGTCATAAACACCTTTAATCCCACAGCATGAATAGTTATGAACAACGTGTCAGCTTATTTCTCTCTCAGCGCACAGCGAGAACCTCTTCTTTCCCTGTCTAGCAAGCAGCACATGTTTAGCCGATCCCTGGGCTCAGATGCTGTATCTGTCTAAACCTTGCAAGAAGTCTAATGTCAACACACTCCACGCAGCTCTAGCTGAACAAAGCATCCTGTAATACTTGCTGCACTGACTGCTCAAACATTTAAAAAGCTTATTGTATTATGATAAGTATGAAGAAATTCATCCAGTGTCAGCACCATGTTCCACCAACTACAATGGCCATCACTGGCCGAGCGCCGCCGCACTTCCAGACTAGCCATGATCTATAAGATCACAAATGGACTGGCCTGTGTGAGATGCAGCGCCCTCAAACCCATGCCCCCCAGCAGCAGAAGACAAAACCACAACAAGCAGTTCCAAAGAAACCCCTCTAGAACGGACTATCGCAACAACTCTTTCTTCCCCAGAACCGTCCGTGACTGGAACTCCTTGCCACCAGAAACTATCCAGTCCCCCACGCTCAGCTCCTTCACCTCGAAGGTGCTGAAGCTCCCCGCATAAAAACTTACTACCCCCCTTTTTTTTTTCTCGCGTGGGGCCTGGTGTTAGTAATTGCCGGCTATGGCAGGTGGACATAATTGGTAGAAGAAGAAGAAGGATTGGTCTCTGGGTCTTTTGCACTAGAAATATTCATATAATGATAATAACAGGCATGGAATTGATCATAATCAGAACACAGGCCTGAACTTGTCCAAACATACTTGAACCCTTTCATTGCCAAAGTCACCTTTTGGCACCACAACGATTTAACACACTGTCACTAAAAGGCATCAAATCAGGGTCCGTTATCCAACAAACTTATGTTCTTAATTTTAGGAGGTAAAGATTAGCCTTAGTTATTTTGTACACATCACAGAGGAATCCACAATGTTGCAGACAAAATCCTTTCTCTACCCAGGTTAAGTTCAATGGGCTGAAAAACGGCTGGCGGCCAAAGGATTAGCATACACTATGGTGTATGACGCCCAGCCTGGCTTTGAGGGGGCACTCACAGGGCAGTCTCCGTCAGGGTAGTTGTCGGGGATGGTGAGGGTGAAGCGGAGAGCGCAGCCCTCGTACAGCCCTTGACGCAGAAACAGCATCCCGTTCCACACCAGTGGAGACTTGGCCGAGGGCATTACGTACACCCCGGGCAGCTTCTGCTTGTGCAGCTGATTGCTGCAGTGAGAATAAACAACGCACATTAAGGATAGAATAAACAACGCATATTAGGATAGAGTTAAAATAAAACATGCTGACACAAACTGTGGATTTGTTATCATATGCATGCTCTATTTGGCTCAAAATTAGTGGCCCATCTAGGATAGAGTTAAAATAAAACATGCTGACACAAAATGTGGATTTGTTATCATATGCATGCTCTATTTGGCTCAAAATTAGTGGCCCATCTAGGATAGAGTTAAAATAAAACATGCTGACACAAAATGTGGATTTGTTATCATATATACATGATCTGTTTGGCTCAAAATTAGTGGCCCATCTAGAACAAAAAATAAGAATGAAAGAATATATAATTCAGAAATTCAAACAGATCAATCCTGCACTTGTATCATGTTATCACAACTACAAACCCCCTGAATACCTGTCCCCCAAACAATGGCCAAATAAATCATATATTCACAATAAAGATAAAGAAGAAGAACAGCTCTAATGGACTAAGAGAAGCTCACTTATAATTACTGTTATATAGAAAGATGAACAATTTGATTCTCCATCTTTGAAATGTAGCTTGAAAAGTGAAAGGAAAAATAAAAACAATGTATCTGTGTAAGATGACAACTTATTACTTGTGACATTATGTATGTGCATAGTGTACTGTTCCTGAACAAAATAGGCCTATAATATAAATATGAAAAATTGGCACGCCTCTGTTTTTAATTGATTTTCTTTGTTTTTCCCTATTAATATTATTCTTAGATATATATATGTTGTGATGAATACTTACTATTCAGCCATCATGGAGTACTCCTGGAGGAAAGGGCCGTAACCTGAGGTCCCTCTCACGGGCGGCACCTGCTTGCTGCTGACCTTGCTCACTCGGCTGGCGTTGCCGAGCTCTGAGCTGGGAATGCTGGGAAGCTGACGACCTTCACCCCCGCTGCCTGAGAGGCGTGGTGACGGGGAGGCCGAGTGCGCCTCCGACTGAAAGTGAAACACAGAGATCTCTTCCTCATCAGGGCTCTTTTAATTACATTACCAGTAAAGGTTCGAACATTCATATTAAAATTGCTTTTTAGTATTTTACAGTTTTTGCCGAGAAAATTTTAAAACTCAAAACTTCATCAGAACAAACTGCTCCCAGTAAAAACCTTTCCCTGGCATTCTCAGTGTTCTTTTATTTTATAGTCTAAAGCCTGATACCCTCCCTCCTTCTCTACCTCCACCCCCGCTCTTTCAAAAAAGTATTTTAAAAAAACCCCCCCCCCCCCCCTCCAAACAGATGAAAAAGTCCAAAGTTCTTGACAGTATTTTTTAAAAATAAAACATTTCTTTATTTTAATGTGTTTGTTGGGAAAAAACAACCTGAAACAGACTGCAACGTCACTGACCAAAACACCACAGTGGCACACAAACAAATTATACACAAGTGCAAAGTGACGTTGTTTTATTGACGAGACAAAACAAAACATGTAATATTTCAACAAATGGTTTTTTTCAAACAACACAGAAAACAAAACAATTACTTCCCCTCTAAGCAGTCTCCAAATGAGAGAGGCATTTGAGGACTGCTTACTGTGAAGAGGAGAAGTAATTGTTTGTCATTAATGAAATAACGTTACTTTGCACAAGTTTGTTGTGGATTTGCTTGTGTGGTGGGGTGTTTGTTGGAACTTCAAAAGCGCTTCAATGAAACATTAAGAAACAGAAAATTATCAATTGCCGTTAACAGCAAAAAGAAAATATTCACAACTTTAAAAATTTTTTTTTTACTGAAGTCAGTGAAGGTATATATTTCAGAAAGGCTAAAACAGTTAAAAACTGAAACTTTTACATAAAAAAGTAACGGTTTTAACTTTTTAACGTCTTAAAATCATCTGATAAAAAACACTTTCAAACTTTAACAGAAATAATTTACGGGGCATTTATACTTTGAAATTGAAATGATCATGTTATATGATATAATAATAATAATAATAATAATAATAATATTTGTGAATCAATCTGCCATTGACTAAAAATAGTATTATTTGAAAATAGCTCATCAGCTGAAATCGCCATCTAATAACATACTTGTGGCGGTGCCATAGCCGATGAGGATTAACCGAGGCGTGGTTACCGCTACAGCTATCTGTATTAATTATTAAAAAGATCAGGGCTTTGCTGGTTTCATACTGCCTCCGGGCATTGCCTCCAGTATTGTTCTAACCATATTTGTTTTTACAAATGTCCCATATGTGTCTGATTCGGGCCAAGAGGACGTAAAACTCCATTTTCTCTCTCAGCTGAAATCGCCAGCTGGAGATTAAAATAAAAATAAAAACGGTGTAACCGCAACATTAAACACACACACACACACACACACACACACACACACACACACACACACACACACACAGGGATCAATAATTCTTCCAATATCAAAACTGTGGCTAAAATGAAAACCAATAATTATACAAACCTCAGTTGATGAATCTTGAATACTTGACATTATGGAGATCTAAAATCTTTGCTGAAGATAAAATAATCCACTCTGTTGCTTCTTCGTTCACATCTGTTTAGAACAAAACAGATCAAAAGCATCAACCATAAATGAAACTGTTCCTCTTCCAAAAACAACATGAAAAAATCCTAACGCTTATTATCATCTCATCTTATTCTCTATCCTTTTTTAATTTTTTAGAACCATTAACTTTTTTAAGTGACGATTAACTCCATTAAGTACTGCAAGTCTATCCATGATACTGTGTAACATAAGCACTCATCTTGTGTTACTGAATTCGACAAGTCTTTTGCCAAAGCATTAAACAAATCTATACACATCAGCTTCAGATAACAAATATATTATACCATTACCACCCTGCAGAATTTGAAGCAATTCAATGGTTATTCATTCATCAATCATGCATGCTACCGTGTATTTTTCAGTACATGTAAAATGGATTACGTTTCGTAGGGTCTACAACCAACCTGATAAGATACTGCTTGTTTTTAATATTGAATTATTGAACACACTCATTTTGAGTCATTACCACCCAGTGATTTATGAGCAAGCAAACACAATAGAGCATTCTCAAAACAAAACAAAAAGGCAAATAAATATGTTATGAAACAGGCGTGACCGAGTCAGTGACTGAGTGAGTGTACCATGAAAGTTGGAAAGTTGGTTCTTCTTCTTCTCATCTTTTTAGGGTCCAAGATCATTGGGTTGACTCTTCTGGCTCCTTTGAGGGAGAAAAGACGTTCAACGCAGGACAGCAAGGTTTATCAAACGTGAAACTCTACAAGTCCCGCCCACAACCCAGGCTGTGCAACAAGGTTCCATGTTGCACAACCTTGGCCTCCCTCCACTGCAGGAACGGAGTTCTAAGAGAGCACAGACTGAGCTTCTTATTCAAGAACGTAGAACTACAAGAGTACCTCCCACTCCCAGGCATAGAGGCAAAAAACTACCTCCACCCATAGAAAACAAACGCATTATGCTCATCAAACCAACAAGACGTACAAACCATGAGACCAAAAATGTCGTCAAACAATATGCACGAAACAACCAACGCTGCTTTACCATCCAACCGTCCAGAACAACGGTGCTGAAGAACAGCTTTTTCCTGCATACCATCTGTATCTGTATCATGTACGTTGAAGGAGCCTATAAACTATAAAGGCTATCTAACTATCACTTTTTGTTTGTATCAGGGAATGGAACAACTTGGAGTCGGATGACAAAGTTGTTTCTGCTGTGTGTGTCAGTGGAAGAATTCAAGACCCTCCTCCAACTGACCCCCATAAAGTAAACAGCACCCTTCCACCCCACCCCACCCTCCATTTTCCCTTCTTTCTTTGGTTAAACAACCACCGTCATCATTTTGACGGTTCTGTTGTTAGAACTAGGCGCTCCATCTAGGCAGAAAAGCTGATGCTGTCTTCACCGCCCGGATGATCAGCCTTTATGGTTGGGATATGGGGGACAGGGGAGAGGAAGGGGTGAAAGGCAGGGTAGGACGGGGTAGTGGGGGAGGATTGACCCCCCATCCCCCATGTAATTACATTTTAAGACTATATTATATAAATAAGAGTTCTAAACAAAGATAGGATGCAGCTGAACTTGGCATCATGCTGGTTGCACGCTGAACGTGTGCTGGCTGGCCAGGTCATCAATGATCAAAATTTAGATTAGGGTGTGCTCTCCCCATGTTCGTTTCAAGATGATTATGGATTAGGATTAGGATTAGGATTTAGGGACTCAAAACATAGCCGTAAGGCTTTCCTGTCCCATCTTTTATTTTATTTAGTTGTTTGTCTCGGTCTGTCGCACACTCAGTTTTTATTAATATTATTCATCGTAATCATACATAACTGCCTTATAGTTATAGTCATTCCATTCGTCGAGAAGGTTTTTAAAAATGTTAGTATTCTGTGCTCTTTTCATGTTAGGTGGTAATTTATTCCATACAGGTGCAACTCTGTTAGTAAAATAAAATTTTCTATTATTAGTCCTGCAGTGTAGAATAAATATTTTGTCGGTACTGTTCCTTGTTTTGTCAAAATCTGATATTGTGAATAAGTCATGTACATTTAGGTCATCTACACTATTAAATATTTTATAAGTTTGAATTAGGTCACCCCTAATTCTCCTTGCCATGGTGTGGCCCTATCAACTATGTATGCAGATGCAGATAAGGCAGGCATTCTCTTCTCTAGCAAAGTAACTTCCAACTCTCACTCTGACCATTCACAATCACAAGATTCTTCAGTTCATGATTCACTCACTGACATGATGAAAATAATTCACACTTGTATTGTTGATTTGGTAATCTTAATCACTTCTAATGTAACAATGCCAAGCGTATACCTCCTCCTTTTTCCACGGAGTGAAGAATCAGTGAACACATCCATAAAATCAATTTTTAACCTACCTTCGAACAGTAGAAATAGTAGACTAGTCCAACACCAAAGAGTTTCTCTTCAGTCTTTGCACTGCCATCTGTACCAAGGGCCAATCACTCCACAACAAGGGCAAGGGAGTTCACTGAATCGATAAATCATGGCGGACGCCGGAGACAGTGCGGTTGAGCTTTTGTTTTTCGACACATTTTCACATGAAAGCACAGAGGTTTGTTTTGTGCTTCTTTATCATATTCTTACACATCTTATTATCATATCAGAGGTACGGCATATAGGCTTAGATAGCTGAAAAGGATCTAGGGGTATTTGTAGACCCAGGTCTCTGGTCTGTCTTGTTTTCAAAACAGTTTTGAGCATAAAAAAAGAGAGGAAATATCGGTCAGTGGTCAGGTAATGAGGGCAACTAGGCCTCGCGGCCTCTGAAGTGCCCTTTCAATATAGTTTTTGTAGTATTGAGCACAGCTGTGACGGTTTTTGATGACACAATCAGTCCTTAAAAGGTAGAAGATTGAGAGGGGACCTGATTGAGACGTATAACTATAAGATATTTAATGGCCTTGTTAACATTGATGTTACTTCCCGAAAGAAAGAAACTCGGATGGTCAGCGCCAAGAATAACCACCAATATTTTCCAACTAACAGATTATAACAGGTCAGGTATTCAGGTCAGGTATTTGGACGACCAGGCCTTGCAGCCTCTCAATGCGTCCTTCCTTTTGGTTAGTTTGGCAATTGCTGTGGCGGTTTTTAGCATCCATTTTGATGCACTAATCATGGATGTACTTTAACAGGGCAATTTTTGGATCACTGTCTAGGAGGTTTTTGAATTTGTTAGTATCTGAGGCCAGTTTAGTATGTGCAGGGAGGTTGTTCCAATATTGGGTGACTCTGTTAGAAAAAAAGTTTTTTCTAATGTTAGTTCTGCTGTACCTGGTTAGGATCTTAAGTTCACTATTACGGGTTCTAATTTCGTTAGACAAGTGAAACAAGCCTTTGTTAGTATTGTCAGTGCCTTGAAGAATCTTGTAAGCATTTATCAAATCTCCCCTTAGTCTTCTGTATTTTAAAGATGGCAAGTCTAATTTACTTAGCCTGTCCTCATAATCCTCAATTGCACTGGACTGTCGTTTAAGAAAGGGATTCCAAATTATATTGCCATACTCAAGATGAGGCCGTATTAAACATTTGTAAAGATTTATGAACACCTCTTTATTTAAGTTTTTAAAACTCCTTCTGATCAAGCCCAGCATCCTAGTATTCCTACTGGCTTTATTTATCGCTGTTGTGATGTGCTTATCAAATTTGAGTTTTGAATCAAATATAACCCCTAGGTCCTTCTCCTCTGTACAAGTATCTAAAACATGCTTAGATGAGAACAAGGAATTCAGAAATGAAAATCCTGATGGGCCATAGCAATACTAATATGAGAAAAAATGCACTGACTAACAGAATTGCACAGTTTTGGAATGTTCTTCCTACTCAACATAAATGTTCACCTAATAGTAATACTAATGTATTTAAAAGTCTTCTGGACAGCAATCAAAAATGTAAACAAATGTTTTTTGAATATGATGAATGAACATATCAAAATTATAATGCGTATGCGCAACTATAATAAATGTACAAAAAGAAGGAAGGGGACACTTGATAGGCCGCGAGGCCTAGGCTTATGAGCCAGTCCCCCACTACTACTACTACTACTACTACTACTACTACTACTACTACTACTACTACTACATGTTGGTATCTCAATTCTGTCAATTTAGGGTCTTTGTCCAGGAGGTTTTTAAACTGGTTAAGGTTTGGTGCAAGCTTGATTTGTGCAGAGAGGTTATTCCAATACTTGGCAACTCTGTTAGCAAAAAAATGTTTTCTAATGTTAGTTCTGCTGTATTGTATTAACTAGTATTTTTAATTCACAGCTTCTAGTTTTCGAATAGTTCGAGAGCTGAAACAATCTTTTGTTAGTAAAGTCAGTATTGTTAAAATTTTTATAAACATTTATCAGGTCTCCTCGCAGCCTCCAGTATTTCAGGATTACTTAATACTAGTCAGAACAATCACTAACATTAGTAACAAGTCTAAAGATATTATGGTCCCTCTATTCAAATCTCTAGTAAGACCTGTTCTAGAGTAATGTAAATCATGTGTGGTGCCTGTCTGTCGTATGAAAAAAAGTAGCACCGTGTAAATTTGTCGTCGCTCGCTACTACTAATTGTGTACTATGTACTAGTACTATGACTGAGACTTAGCATTTGCGACATTGAGCGAAGTTTTTTAAATTTCACCTTTTTCCGTAATGTCATGAAATATAAACGATTTGAGTACGGAAAAGTGTTTCAAATACGGAAAAAGTGAAAAAGTGAAATTTGTCGTTCATCTTTAATGTCGCAAATGCTAACTCATAGTAGCGAGCGAAGAATTTACACGATACTACCATTTTACATATGACAGTGCCCACACCTAAGAAATAATATTACTATATATTTAGTTGAACTTGAAGGGGTTCAGAAAAGGTTCACAAAGAAAATTCAGGGCACCAACAATATGAATATGAGTTAAATCAGGAAAGACTGACTTACTTGAAACTACTAAGCCTAGTATAATACAGAACACAAGTTTTAGAGGTGATCTTATAGAAACTTGTATACAAAATTCTCCTTGGGCAGCATTATTACTACCACAAAACAATTACTGGTAAAGGTCAAGATGTGCCACCCGCCCTAGTACATTTCTCGGTTAATTGTATTTTTCCGTTTTTGCCTTTCTTACCATACATAAAGCTGTATTTTAGGAACCTTTTTAGCTAATATTAG
Source organism: Phymorhynchus buccinoides (assembly GCA_017654935.2). Classification (NCBI taxonomy): domain Eukaryota; kingdom Metazoa; phylum Mollusca; class Gastropoda; order Neogastropoda; family Raphitomidae; genus Phymorhynchus; species Phymorhynchus buccinoides. The sequence goes on from JAGGCT020001241.1 coordinate 15,384, forward strand.
TAATAACCTTTTTGGAATACTAACCCTAGCCCTAACCCTAACCCTAACCCTACCCCCCACCCTATAAGACGGAAAAACGCAACGAACCACAACACAAATCGCGGTGTACTGCAGTACATAGTGGGGGGTAGGGCTAGGTTTATAGCCTTAGGGCTAGGGTTAGGGTTAGGGTTAGTATTCCCAAAAGAGAATTAGCTCAAAATGTTCCTAAAATACAGCTTTAGTTTATGTATGGTAAGAAAGGCAAAAACGGAAAAATAGAATTAACCGAGAAATGCAGGGGGGGCACATCTTTACCTTTACCCAATTACTAACTCTGTGTGAGGATGAAAGATGGTCCTTCGGATGAGACAGTTGTAAAACCGAGGTCCTGTGTGCGAAGGCACGCACAAGATCTTGCGCACAAATTAAAGCCCATTCCACTATTCGCTACGAGTAGGCCATGTGTGCCAGTGGAATGGATGACACAAACTCACAAAGCATGCATCCTGTGCGTCAACAGCAGTCTAAGCGAAGACTTTGGGTGTGGGGCAGGATAAGCATCCTCAATCGGAAGAAGAAGAAGAACCCGCGGTCATACTTTTAAACTATTAAAAAAAAATTACTAACACTAAACTTGCACAAACCTTTTTCACTAACTGTATTACTTGCGCATGGAATAACCTTCCAAACGAAGCAGTAACTGCATTGTCACTAAATGCATTCAAGAACTCATTAAATCGATATTTTCAGAATATTGTGTATTTAGTCAATTTAAACAAATTAGACAAATAAAGCATGACTGCCTAAGTAGTCGATCGGTAATGCCAATACAACATTAACAACAAAAAACCAATCTAGAGGGCAAAAGGCTGAAAAGCCTATAGTGCCATGCTATGATATGATTGCCTGCTCTTTCAAGTCATTTGTGTTTGGTTGTTTAATTTTTTTTAATTCCGGTGTCATGCAACACCGGGGCAACAAAGCGCAGCACCGTATTGCTTCTTACATTTAACTAATAGTAAAGTTTGTCTGAAAGGTATGATCCTCCCAGTGTCTATCTAACATGTCTTTAAAACTATTGAGTGTTCCTGCTGTTACTATTACTACATGCAATCAGGTTTATGTTAGCTTGAATGTATTCTTCAATGAACAAGATTCAAGATTCTTTAATCAGCCAATGCATCAGAATACAAAGGAAATTGTTTTGGTTTTGTACAAGACACAATCCAACAACAATGAAAGCATGCACATGAATGGACAACCTATAACTAGTATAAGAGAAGAAAAAAAATGATAACAAATTCAGATTACATAATCATGTATCTCTTTCTCTCCCTCAGATTATCTTTTACTCTCAGACACACACCTGCACATACACCAACTCACACATGTATACATGTACACATGTGTACACACATTTATGCAAAAACATGCCCCCCCCCCCCCCCCCCCCCCCTTGCACACGCACGCGCGCACACACACACACTATGATATACAGTTTTGAGTTTACGTTTATAGTGTCGATGCAAACGTAAGTATAACTTGAACTATAAGATTATTCGTATGAAGCAAAATAATGCTTTGAATAAACGCTAAATTCAGCAAAGGATGCCAGTTTACCAGTGAGTAAACAACAAAGCGAAACGCGTTTTAGTAACACGGTAACAGTTGTCATTTCCGCAATTCTGGTGAGCCCAAAGTGAGTCAATTTTTTTTGTGATCGGTAGCTGTCGAGCTTTGATGACAGCAGACAACTGAGCAGCGGAAATTTTCCGTACATGACAAAAAGATTTACCAAACTGAAAAAGGATCAACATCTTTCAACCCCTTAAGTTAAACTGTGCTTAAGGCTTAAATTCTGAGCTGACAGCTTTCAAAGTGAATGCTCAGTTTACCGGTGAGTTACCTCTCTTGAATTTTCATAGATTAGAACGATAACCCTTCCGCCCAGCTAGCAATCAAAATGCTTCCTTCACACACTCGGTGAGTACACTCTAGTTAGTAATTTAATTTTCTTTGCACAAGCAGAAATAAATTGTCTTTCTTTCAAAGTGACCGCCGTGGGAACACGGACCTTTTCATTTTTGAGGTGAACATTACGGAAATAAGTAATAATTCATAATTTCATTACGTAGCAACTAACATTCAAGGGAGATAATAAATTATACTTATCTACTAGAACCAATTACTAAGTGACAGAACTGGAACAAGAAAATCAAGAACTATTTTCATCTTGATCCCTTACATAATCACACTTTCACAGCTTAAGTTAGCACAAATACATAGACTTTGTTCAATGTTGCAGGAGCTGAACCTAGACCTTGTACAGTTCCCTCACCCTGTCATTATTTATGAAGTGCGAGTCATTCCTCTGCGAGCTCAGGTGCAAGCCAACTTGGCTGGGGGTGTCAGATTGGGGTAAGTGAATGTGTTTGTGCGCATGTGTGTGTGTGTCAGTGTGTGTACATCATACTTATTAATATTACTACATGTATGTGTGCACAGTACATTTGATGGCAGTATCCACAATTAACCCCGTAATCTTGAACAATAATTCTTTGACAGAAAGAAAAGCCGAACAGAGGCTTACTTCTTTCCGTCATTGAGTTACAGTTCTTATGGAGTTAAATGTTAAATGTGGACATTGCCTATTTGATCACGCTGCTGATTTTAGATGTCAGGGTGCTATATGTTGCTTGTGCCAGACCTGAAACCCCCACGTTTACATTCAACAAAACCATGATTGTTTTCAAACTTCATGGGTCAAATGACCCCTGGTTACAGAAAATGAGGGGTCAATTTTCAAAATAATGGGCCAATAATGTGTCACTGTAGTATTACACTTAAAATGTATTGCAGATGGGTCAGATGGCCCATGGCTGCACAAAATGAGGGGTCAAATCACCATCAATACGGGTCAATGACCCGGGCCTGCCAACAATTTGAAGCTCTGGTGGTTGACAATAAAAAATAAAAAATAAACTGCAATTTGTCATGAATAAATAATTTTTGTTTCTTTGTCAGGACAGTGAGTACTGCACCATGTAACTTGTCTCCTGGTTGCATTGTCAGAAACTAATTATTATGGTAACTCAATAAGTGTGACTTGGGTTTCTCAGTGGATTTAGATCAATACTCTTTGTGGCAATTGCATCTGCTAGGTGGGGCTCCAGAATACATGGATCAATATGCTGTTGCGTTCCATTGTTGTGTACGGCTGATGGAAGACAGCGGAAAAAGTATCATGTTTCAACATTGGATCAGCTGTCAAGTTGCTGTCAAGATCATTGCAAAAGCTTATTTAGAGCACAGAGTACTGGTCCTGAGCTTCCTCTTTCTATCTCTCTCTCTCCTCTCGCAATCTCTCTGTCTTTCAGTCTGTCTGTCTCTCTCTCTCTGTCTGCCTGTATGTCTTATCCAGTGTGTGTGTGTGTGTGTTTGTCCATTGTCTGTGTAGAGTCTCTCTTACTCTTAGAACAACAGAGAGAACCTGTCTGTCTTCTGTCTTTCCTGTCTGTGTGTCGGCCTTTCGTTCTGATTGTCTCTCTTTCTGTCTCTCTTTTTTTCTGACTGCCCCTGTATCTGCGTATATCTCTGTCTCCTTCTGTCTCTGCCTGTCTATCTGATACTCTTAAAAGTGATAGTATCTCTCTTTGTCTCTGTGTCTTTTTGTCGCGCTGCCATGCTCAGCGACACCCTGGTTAAATTTGTGTGAGACTGTCAATATATCGTTTGGTAAAAGCCAAAGGGTACTCTCAGCCTTCTTTACTGGTGTTGTGATAGTGCGCTGTGGGTTTCACCCTGTATTCTATTGATTTCAGGGCCACCAATCCGTCCTCCTTCAAGCTGGAGTTGTTTGTCAACAACCTGACGCGACCCAGTGCCGCCACCTTTGAAAAGCTGGGATTGTAAGTCAATGAGTACTGCCTCTAACCCTGTGTTGGTTTTTAAAATGGGCAAAGTTTGATTCCAATGATGGTGAATTATGCAGTGATGGACATACTAATTACTACTGGATAGGTCTGACTGGACGTAACTTAATGTATTGCTACTTGCGTTAGCTTCTGGTTTTTAACAGTGTATATTTTATGTTCTGAGGCATTTATAAACGTAATTGACAAAATGTAATGAAAATATATTGGATTATTAAAAACATTTCTGTGTCAAAAAGTTATTTGACAGAAGCTACCCGAAGTCAGTGAAAATTTCCAAAACAGCTCAGTTCTTGCAGTGAAAATCTGTCTGACCCTCTCAGCTTAGGCAGTATTGCACAGTTTCCAGTCAAATGTGGGTTAACACATGAGTGTCATTCAGGTTAAACTCAATTAAAAGTGGGTTTTTACTTTTTAGTTTTACAGTACAGATGATATGGTGACTGATAACTCGATGGTATCATGAAATTGTTAATAATTGAATCAGCTATCCACTGAATGAATGTGGAATGTATCATATACTGTTTCTGATTTCAGATTGGACTATAAAGAAAATACTAATATCCAGTTGAAACCAGAGGCAGAAGTAAGTTTAAAGAACTTTTTGTGAGTATGTTTTTGTCTTGCTTCCCTCTGCTCCCACTACGTACCCTTCCCCTCCCTCTTTTTATTTATGCACTCTCCGCTCTCTTTATTTCGAAGAACTACACATAATGTTGCACACACATGCACATGCACCCCCGCACACTAATACGATTGCACACACACAGACACACACATACATACATACACACACACAGTGACACACACATACACACACACACACACACACACACACACACACACACACACTCTCCAGGTGGGAGCAACCCAAATTCCAGAGAGACGCCTCTGTGACTATAAAGTATCAAATACCAAATATAACACACACACACACAAAACAACCTCAACACACACACACGTGTACACAACCACACACACACACACACACACACACACACACACACACACACACACACACACACACACACACACACACACACACACACACACACTAAAGAGAGGGGACGTTTTGACCAGTTGACAATTTGTTTATTGCCATGGGGTTCTCTGCAGCTTATTGTGCGCAAAATACCTAAGCACATGCTACCAGTGTTAATTCTATCCTCGAAATGAAGGGGTCAGAATCAGGCCATGAAATTGTCTCTTGATTTTAGATCGCATGGATATTTTAATCCCTTGACTGCCACCAATGCATTACGTACTGACCTGATGACATCACTGATGATGTCATCAGATGAAGAGAATTAACTCTGATATGCTGGCTTTTGCTCTAACAAAGTCATGAGAGTTATATCCCCAGACCATTTTGCCAGATTGGCTCTATCACAGTATCAGTTGTCTTTTTTATGGCATGATTTGTCCAATGATTTTCTTTAATTTTCTCTGGCAGTCAAGGGATTAAGGGGTCTTTATATGTTTTTAAACAACTTTTGAAAGATGGTGCATTAGGTGAATTTGTTTCATTTTAGCGACACACTGGTCTGAAGCCTAGTGTGTTAGATTTGGGGGGTTTGAGCATCGGTGACACACATCTGTGTATCGAAATGAACCCTGCGGGTGACCTGGATTTATTCTCTTTCTTTTACCTTTGTGACCAGGTGCCCACAGACGGCCTGATATTGAAGGGATGGTACAACACAGTGACCGTGGCCATCTATGGGTGTATCACCTCGGCCAAGCCTGCCAAGGCCTCCCCACCTCCGCCTCCCCCGCCCAGGAAAGTGCAAGGTATGTGGTGTGTGTGAGAGAGAGACTCTGTGTGTGTGTGTGTGTGTGTGTGTGTCTGTCTCTCTGTGTGTGTGGTGTGTGCATGTCAAGTCAAGTCAAGTGTGTGTGTGTGTTAGTGTTATATGGATTGGATATAATTTACAAGTAACTCTTTTTATTATTAGCTGCAGCTAATAACTAGTGGAAAGGTTTGTGCAATCATGAGTTCTGTCCTTACTATTTTCAAAGCTTTCTCATCTAGTTACAGTAGATGGGTGTGAGCTTTCTCTTTGTAGAGATGTTTTTTTCTTTTCCTGTTAAATTACAATAATAATTAGGTATTAGGTACTTTATAGTCACAAAGGCATCTCTGTGAAATTCGGGTTGCTCCCACCTGGAGAGCGCGTCGCAGCCAGAGGCGTGCCACCCTTTTTTTTTTTTGCATGTGATTTTTTGTGTGATTGATAAGGAAGGAAAGGGGGGGGGGGGTAAATTTTGACGAAATGACAACTTTTTCATTGCCACTGGGTTTAACGTGTGCTAAGTGCATGAGCACATGGGACCTCAGTTTATCATCTCATCCGAAAGACTCCACATTCAGACCGTAAGGCCTAGTGCAAAGTGAGATAAAAAAATCCCCAGTACCCAGGTTCGAACTCGGGTTTACTTGACGCGAAGCGAACGCGTTACCACTGTGCCACTCTACATCACTCTAATTGATACCTAGATGACAGAATCTCTTAGAACCATTATACGACCATGACTTATTCTGATAATGTTAAGATTGTGTGGCGACAGAATCTCGTCATGATGCGCCCATGACGGAGGAGGAGCTGTGCAAATCGGCGCCCTCCACCCAGCACCCCCTGGACTTCATCCAGCACCAGCTGCAGCAGCTCCAGCAGAAGTTCTCCTCCCAGGGCAGTGGAATCAACCCCCTATCGGGCCCAAGCTCCGCCCCCAAACCCCCCACCCAGCCCCCTCCTGCCCCCACCGCCCCGGACGTCTTTAAACCCTTCGAGCAGCTCCTGCAGCCCCACCCTGCTAGAGACGCCCACGATCAGGGTCCCAAGAGAGACTTCACGTTCCCCCCGGAGCCGAAAGAGCCGTACGACGCCGGCAGAGACCCCCATCATCACGAGGAGACCCGGTCCAGAGACTCTCGGGACAGGGAGGACTGGGACTACCGGCGCGAGAGGAGAGGCTCGGGGGACAGTCGGGACAGCCGGGATTACGCTGGGTCACGGGAGGGGTCTCAGGACTCGAGGGACTTCAAGGACAGGGACAGGTCGAGGTACAGGGACAGAGAAGAGTTTGAGCTGGACCGCGAGCGGGACAGGGAGAGAGAGCGGGAAAGGGAAAGGGAGCGGGAAAGAGAACAGTGGGAAAGGGAGCGCGAGAGGGAGAAAGAACTGGAACAGGAGCGAGAAAGGGAACGGGAAAGAGAAAGGGAGAGGGAAAGGGAGAAGAGGGAGAGGGAGCAGCGGGAGAGGGAACAGCGCGAGCTGAGAGAGAGGGAGCAGCGGGAGAGAGAGGCGTGGGAGCAGAAGAGGGAAAGGGAGCGGCTGGAGGATCAAGAGCGGGAGAAAGCAGCCCAGAAACAGAAGAGCTGGGAACCTGCGCAGCCCCGCACCCCACCCATGCCCGAGGCTAGGGCATCTCCGCTGCCAAGGTCGCAGTCCAGGTCAAGGTCGAGGTCACCGGTGGTGCATGACTCGCGACCCCCCGAGCCTCCCATGCCCCCGGAGGAAGCCATGGCGGTGGTCGAAGCAGGTGAGAGTGGGTAGAATGAGGAAGTGCTGCTGACTCACTAAAGGGCCAGCCACACGTCCGCTAAAATCGTACGACTGTACGATACGATTCGATCACGTGGTCTCCAAGAACAAATGTGATTGGCGCATCGAGATCACGTGATTGAATCACGTACAGTCGTGCGATTTTAGTGGACGTGTGGCTGGCCCTTTAGTCTTTGTAATTCTAAGGTATAATCTGTCCGGTTGCCTTTCATTTTCTGTCCCTGGCCTCTCTGTCTGGAATGAAGCTTCTGCAAAGACAATTGATATCAATTTATAAAACAGGCCTCAAAGGCAATGTTTTTCACATATTGCATAATCCTGCTTTGACATGCTTTTTTGTTAATTGTCTTTAAATTGCGTATGGGTGTGTGTTTGTGTGAGTACATACAAAAGCACTTTGAATAATGAGAACACCAGAAAAAAACAACAACACATGAACATGCTTTATGTATTTGTTACTTAGAAAAAAAAAGATTCTTTGGTCACTTAGTTTGTTTTGTTTTTTATAGAAAAATGTGTTAGACTCTGTTAGCATTTGACCTCAGTCAGTGAGCCCAAGCTCTAGGCCCGTTTCAATGCCACTAAGATGACTGATGAGGCGTGTGTTTCAGAAGAGGCAGGGCCGGGTGACGTGGAGATGTATGAAGACCTGTCGGAGAACTCCCCTCACGTGGAGCTGGCGGGCGCAGTGGAAAGGGAACCCCCCCAGGTACACAGTTTGTCTCTAAAACCACCACCTCTACCTCCACTGCATGATCCCTCCTCCTCACTGTACCAGGCTAGTCACCCCCGATCACCTCCCCCTAGCTCCCCACCCCCTCCACCTCTGGACCTCCCCCCCTCCCCTGTGACGGCCCCCCCTCCCCCTGGACAGCCCCCCTAGCTCACCACCGGTGATTGTCGGCAGTCCTTACGGCCAGTCCGCTTCCAGAGAGAGTCCCCCCCAAAGCCTCTCCACACCGACTGCTAATGTTTCTGAAGAGCCCCGGCCAATTCCTACCTTGTATAGTGAGCTCAGGGAATCCTCCTCCCCTCAAACAACAGTCTGCGATGAAGATGATCCTCCATCGATCGCTTATGCTGAAACTGACTATGAGGAGAATGTGATGGCTAAAGGACGCAGGAAGGAACGTAAAAGAAGGAAGATGTCACCTAGTCGTAAGCAGTTTGAGCCTGGATGTGTGCAAGCGACAAGGAAAAGGAATCGTGATCAAAATGTCAGGAAAAGTGAGCGTCATGGTAAAACCAAGAGTCTGCTGCTGCCTGTACCAATGCAAAGGAGTCCATCCCAAGATATGCTGGAGCCTCAGTGCGCAATGTTTGATGTAGACCTGCGCATGAAAATCTCCTCACAGTCAGCAACATTTAACCAGCCTCAGACCATTGCTGGCTCTTCCCTGCAAACTTTATCCACTGAGTTTTCTGCTGCAGAAGCTGCGCCCTTCAGCCCCTGCGTAGCATCCGCCGATGGTGCCGTATACGATGTAGACGAAAGGGTTCGACCCTCCACCTCTCAGGCAGCTATGTATGACATTGACGAACGTAGGCAGCCGGGTTACAGGCAGCCTGGGGGGTTGTTCAACCTGCCTCAGAGAGTGGTGATGAGGGAACAGGGGTGCCCCCAGCTGCATTCAGCGTGTGATGAAATCGGTTGTGACTTTGACATGCCACAGGTGAATACACTTTGCAGCTGTTGTCAGAGAGACCTCCGACACACAGGGACACTGGTCAGCATTTTTTTTTATAACAGGGTTTATTAGTTTCAGTTTGGTAATGAATCAGTATTACTATCTTTTCTTTGTTTCCTGCAGAGGATGTTTTTAGACCTTTATTCTCTGCATAAGTTATTCAGCACTGATATTAAGAAAACAGTCAGATCTTGATGAAGGAAAATAAATATTTGGTGAAGTATATTTGAAAGCAAAATGGATAAGATGAAAGCATTGCTCTTTCACCTCAAATGCTTTCCTATGCATGAAGATCTTAAAAAGCAGGATTTTTATCACACTCTAAATTCAATTTGAAGTAAACTTGTACGCCATACAACATTGAAAAGCTACTTTAAGTGTGGACAGCATTGTGATGCCCTCACATGCTTCAAATTACTTGCTTTTGCATCTTCCCAAGAACAATCACAAAGAGCACTAAAAAAAACCCACCAATATCTCTGGAGAAACACTAGGCAAACGTAAAGAACAAAAATACTGGAGATTGCATTTTTCCCCATTGTTTACATTAGTCACTTATGACTCATACTATCAATATCTAAAGTTTGATTTTCACTGGTTGCATAGAGAGAGACCACTTTCTTTCTAGAAGTAGAAAGAAGATTTCAAGAAAACAAGTGATGGAAGAGATATAAAATTTACAAGCACAAAAGAATTCCAATGTATACTAGATACAAGTATTTGACACAAGAAAGAAAAAAATGATACAGATACAAAATTTACGAAACGTAAAACGTCATGAAGCATAAAACATCCTAAAGAACTGGACTTAGCCAAACACGACCGACACCAAACACTAAGAAATGCGCTGACCACAAGCTGAACCAAGGTCCCTGTGTGCGGTGTGAATCGACCCTGTGGCTGTTGTGGCTTTCTTGTGGCCCTGATGTTTTTCTCTGGACTCGTCCTGTTCCCGCAAGACCGGTCGATCGCTTTCAGTGGCCCGTACATATATAGTCCACATCCTCCACGTTTCTTTTTGTTTGTCCGCTGCGGTGGTGAGCCGGGAACGATAAATGTTGGCTGAATGAATCGGGGGGGAGGTGTGTTTCTGTCGTACCACCCCCTTTTTGGTGTTGACTCGCTGCTTGGTCCACTGACTCGGTGACAGTGGTCGGGTGAAAGCCAGAAGGTACCAGCAGAGAAAGAACGAAGAAAGCTGATGGTGGTACAGACAAACCCCTATTTTATGACCCTCTGTTAAGCGACCACCTCTCATTTAAGACCGGATTTGTTGGCACAGATGCATTTTACTATGTAAACGACCTCTCTTAAACGACTTACGACCGCCATTTTGTTGGTTTTTACGACCGTTGCTGTCGTCTGCATAGACTTCGAGCAAAGGGAAACAACCACGGTCAAGGGCCTGAAAGCGGACTCGCTTCCCTTGTTGTAGAAAAGATGGCGGAGAGCGTAGGAAAAGCACGAAAACCACTGACTTTGAAAAAGAAAACCACTGACTTTGGACGAGAGTGGAGGTGATTAAAAGAAGTCGGCGAAGTGAAACTGTAATACATCGATTGCACAATCCTATGGAGTTGGAAAGACCCAAATCCAGTTTTAATATGTCATTGTATGTGTGCATGACGAAGAGAGTATGAACTGTGCTGAACTTTTTCTTTCTACGGCTGCCAGTGAAAACCTCCGTCATACGACCCCTCCAATTTATGACCGATTTTTCCTGACATTTTGGAAGTCTTAAAATAGAGGTTTGTCTGTAGTACCTTCTGGCTCTCACTTGAAGCAGTGTTCATTTTAAATGTGCTGCTTCACTACCTTGCTTGGAGTTATAATGAACAAAATCGACTAACATTTCCCAGGCGGCTTGATGTTTGTGTGTCGTAAGAGTTATGTATGAAACGTTTGTCTTTGGCGAAGCCTGTGTTCTGTCCTCTTTTCTTGCAGTGGTATGTTGTGTATAACATGTCCTTTTGTCTTTTTCTCTCCCATTTGTATTCTGTAAATTACCTTGATCATTGATCTTTAGAACGTTAGATCATTTTGTCCGTTCTCTCCAAATTGTGTGTATCATATTTTTCAGACCATAAGGCGCATCCCCTAAATTTGACTAAAAACTCAGATTTTGTTATATTTTTATACTATATTATCAATCATAAGAGTAGACGCTGGAGTCTCAATCTGGAAAAAAAAAGTATTGCCTTAAGTTATAGTCCGAAACATACAGTATATCATTGTCAGTTTGTCTGTTCTTGCTGTAATATCCTTTTTTTCCCATTTATCATTCAGGGACGGTATTCATGTCGAGATAGCATGAGACTTAGCATGATGCTAACTTAGAAGCTCTTCCAAAAGTCCTATTAAATCCTATAGGACATTGGAAGAGCTTCTAAGTTAGCATCATGCTAAGTCTCATGCTATCTCGACATGAATACCGTCCCAGTATGATACTTTTTCTTTTTTTATCTTTTTGATTAGTGTTTCGGTTTGACCAACAATGTCCGTTTGGGCGTTCTAGCTTTCACCCACTTTGACCTAAACTCCAGTGATCTATTTGACTCAACTCCTTTATATGGGTGGGGGGGGGAGTGGGGGGATGGTTGGGGTGGTGGTGTTGAAGGGACGTGGGTGTTGGTGTGTTGTGTTATGATTATATGCAATGCATTCTCTAATATGTATTCATTTTGATAGAGATGTATGGTGAGGATGCGTGGGCCAGTTTGTTAGAAATGTTTGTACGAATGGTGAGTGAAAAGCGCATTGAGTTGCTTTGCAAGATTATGCGCTATATAAGCATTATTAATTATTATTATTATTATTATACTTTATTTGATGTCAAGTTCATGTCCCTTTTACCACGTTGCCCTTGTCTTGTGTGTTTAGTTGTGAAGAAGTTAAGTCAGTTAGTTTAGAAACTACTGTCAATGATTCTGTCCTGTCCTATGGGGAATGGGTATATATGACGATTAAAAACACACTCAAAGCTGTGAAACCAAGCCAAAAAAACAACCTTTATGCTTATTCACATCAGTGGATCATTTCTTTAACACTGTTCTGAACTTGTGCTATGTTTGTGATGTTTGGAATCTCTGCAGCTTTTCTTGCTTTGTGTTCATGCTACTGTCTGAGTGTGCGCTGATCGTGGTGATATAAATTTCAGAGTTAACTTGTATCCTGTACACTTACATTAATTCCTTGCTAGAAGTAGTAGAACTAAGATATGTTTGGGGCTCCATTTTTGTGTGTGCAAAGCATGATTGAAAAGAAAGAGTAAAAAATGTTTCAAAATTTATTGAATATTGTTGAAAGGCTTTGTGTTATGTAGCCTATTTTCATCTGCTTTATCATATGTATGAATTTACAGCTCATCTTTTACTTATTAGCACGCCTTTGATGAATAAAATGTAAGAGTGAAGAGAACTCATCACTGGCTTTTGTGAATTTGACATAGAAAATTTGATGGATTTCAGTACTTAAAATACGAATCAGATTTCAGATCATTGAGGGGCTGTTTTAAAGAAAGATTTTTATATCACAGTTCATTATTTCAGTGTGGCATAAGACTGTCAACATATGTTTTTAAATATGAAAAATTCTGATCTGGCTTATTGCGGTTATAATCATATGATTTTTCTTTTATGTTAATAAAGAGGAAATTCTAATCTGGGCGATTCAGTTGTGACAATGGTAATGTTCTTGAACTTCTGATCTGGGCTATTGTGGTCTTAAATTTACGATTTAATGATAGAAAAAAACCCTTTATAAAATCTTATTAAGGCTGTTTTAATTTTAACCCTTTCACCGCCAAAGTCGCATTTTAGCACCACAGTGATTTAACACCTATGTCACTAAAAGGCATCAAATTGGGGTCTATTATCCAAAGACCCTATTGTCTTAGTTTTGGGAAGTAAGGAAATACCTTATTTTATATACGTCACAGAAGAATCCCCAACACTGCAGATGGATGTTGTTCTCTACCCAGGTAAATTTAATGGACATTTTGGGCTGAAATATGGCTGGCGGTGAAAGGGTTAAATCTCTGATCTAATCGAGAAAATGTTAAATGTTATGGAAATTTTGACCTGACCTGAGCTGTTGAATTTTTGATGGTATGACTATGATTTAACGAATACGATGTTGATTTACTGGAAATTGCAACCTGGAGTAATTTGGTTTTAACGCTGTGATGTAATTCCAGGAAGAAGAGGATGGCTACGAAGACATTTCTTCAGACGATGAACTGAATGACGGGGAGGTAAGTACATTTTTACAAATTATTTAGAATTAATTCAAATCAAGACATCTTTTTCAAATTATGTAAATTTCTTCAATCGTTGATTAGATGTTTAATTTGCTAATTTCTTTCCAACAGAAGCCAAACTTGATTAATTGTCGATCTTATTTTCGACTTGATTATTGTTCAATGAGATTATTATAACCGACAATATTTTAAATGTCTGGTGGTATGCTGGTAAAGTTTTGGGTTTAAAAAGAACAAAAAAACAACTGTGATTTCGTTTCATTCGAAGCCAAAGTTGATTATGCAAAGGATAAAATCGATTGTAAAAGAAATTACAGATGCTAAGATATTTATGGTGATTTGGTAATTTATTTGTGAATATTTGTGAGCATGTTTTCTTCTTCTTTGATGGTGACCAACTTCTTTATATAGAAGTAGTTGTACACACTTTTAGGGGGTCTTCAGCCTGTGCAGTAAGGAAAATCTAGTCCGGGAATCCAAAAGTCTGTCCATTTTCCATATGATTTGGGAGGGGGGGGGGGGGGGGGGGAGGGGGAGGGAATGACCCAGCCAGCCAGCCAGCCAGGTCACACTTATTGGGGGGGAGGGAATTACCCAGTCAGCCAGGTCACACTGATTGGGGGGGAGGGAATGACCCAGCCAGCCAGGTCACACTTATTGGTGGGGAGGGAATGACCCAGCCAGCCAGGTCACACTGATTGGGCCCCAACATGATACCATGGCAATGGGGGAAGGGGGGTGTTCAGTGCTGGAGATTTGTGGTCGAAGGCTCTGAGCATCTTCTGAGCTTTATGCCTTGAAACGTTGATCATTGTCTTTTTAGATTGATGATGTTTATAGGATTTTGTTTTCAAGCTAAAAAAAATTAGTTGAAAAGTTAACCTAATGGCTGTGGAGACAGTAAATTGTGACAGATTTAATTGCAGTATTTGGAATACAGCATTACTGAAGTCAGTGAAGACAAAGTCAAATCTCCCAAGTGTTACCAAATTGTTTGTTGAAAACTATGTTCATAATTGAAATGCATTGCATTGGAGGAATCTAGCCTTTACATGTTCTCTACTACCTTTCAGGGTTTTTGCTTACTTCCTTGTTTTTTGCCTTTTTGTTTTTAAAGTTTTCTGCTTTAGTTTTTGTCTATAGCAACGAAAAACGATTATGCATCCTCCATGTCTTGAGAACCTGGTATCAATAATTCAATAACTTAACCCTTTCACTGCCAGCCATTTTTCAGCCCAAAAAGACCATTAAGCTTAACTGAGTAGAGAACAAAATATATCTGCAATATTACAAATTCCTCTATGACATGTTTAACATTAGGCCTATCCCTACCTCCCCCCACCCCCACCCCAAAAAAAGGGTCTTTGGATATCAGGCCCTGATTTGATGCCTTTTAGTAACATGGGTGTTAAACCATTGTGGTGCTAAAATGCGACATTGGCAGTGAAAGGGTTAATGACATTATATTAAAATTTGTCAAATTCTCTCTCTCTCTCTCTCTCTCTCTCTCTCTCTCTCTCTCTCTCTCTCTCTCTCTCTCTCTCTCTCTCTCTCTCTCTCTCTCTCTCTGAGTCTCTCACTCTCTGTCTCTCTCTCTCTGTCTCTCTCTCTCCCTCCCTCCCTCCCTCCCTCTCTCTCTCCTCTCTCTCTCCCTCTCTCTCTATCTCTCTCTCTCTCTCTCTCTGTAGGCACTGGTGATAGAATTCTCTGAAGACATGGCAGAGGAGTCGTGGCCGTTCTCCACCATGTTCAGCCCCCTGCAGTCCTACCTGGTGCCTCTGGCGGTCAGTGTCCCACCTGTGAAATGGCTGGGGACCAGTTGTCGTCATAGCCGCCATCTTGGGATACATCTAACTAGTTACATGTGACGCCATGCTTATCCCAAAATGGCGGCTGGGCTCCTGTTATGTCATTCCTTGGAAAAGGAAAATGGTGACAACTGGTATCCAGCTGCAGGAAACGATTATTAGTAGCTGTTTACCCTGTGTGATAGTCATTGTGGTTTTATTCTCATGGTTTCTTTGTTCTTCTTTGTGTTTTTGTGGTTTTCTTTTTTCTTTTCTTTTCTTCTTTTCCTTTTATCCTTCTGTTCATCTTCTTTTATCCTTCTTTTCTTGCTCTTCTTTCCTTTTCTTCGTCTCTTCCTCCTTCTTTTTCTTCTTCTTCTTATCCATCTTCTTTTTCTCTCTGTTTTCTTTTGCTTTTGCTCATGCATTATTGCCTTTGATAAAAATATAAATAAAAAACCTTCACAGAATGACTTCAAATTTGGTAGAGTTGTATGTTGTATGAAGCTGATTTAACTACCGTAGGAACTATCAAGGAAGATGACTTGTTATTTGGTCACTCCCTTGTTTTGTAATTATTCATTGTACCGTATTTTTTGGCTCATTAGGCGCTGCTGTGTATAAGGCGAATAGGGCAATTTTCAAGAAAAATCAAAAGGCGCCCTCGTTTATAAGGCGATACACACCTCGCAACAGAAAGTCGAAGTTTGAAGTCGTACACATCTTGTAAACGATTACCGACCGCCATTATTGTTGTCGTAAATGAGAGTTGGCTCCCTTCTCAAATAATCGAAACTTCCGTTTTTGCGACTTCCGGTTGTTGTGTTTGGCCAATTCTTCGCGAAAACTGGTAGAATTATGGCATTTTAAGCTCTACAATGATGCTTTTTACATCCAATGAAGGGTTGTGGCATCTGTTGGACGGTATCTCGGACGATAACAGGGATTTGGAAGCATTTTAGCGTGAGTATTCGTCTCATCGGCGACTCGTTACCACTTTCGATGTTGTGACTCACAGTAGACTGTACTGAGTATGGCAGTCGTTGCCTCTCTTCTCCCAATTTTGTTCACTTATAGGGCGCCCTCGTTTATTAGGCGCATAGGTCGAAATTGGAGAAAAAAATATCGCCTTATAGTCCGAAAAATACGGTATATACTTTGTTGTGTCATGTATGATTGAAGAAGGAAAAAACCCATGAATAAGTAGTTCAGGCATTGTGAAAGGAACATCTGGGGCTATGAAACGACGGTTTGTCTTTTAACTGTTGACTGGTGGTCGTTTGATGGTGTTTGAATTGTTCCAAGACCCACACATTTGGCATTTGTGTTGCTGTGTGAGTGTATTTTTAGACTGGTTGGTGGTATGTTGTGGCAGATGTTTCACGATCCCTCCATGACAAGGAAGCTCTGTGTTATTTTTTGCATTTTAGATTGTCAGGCATGGATAACTATCTGAATTAAAAGAAAAGTGACTAGGAAAACAAAAAAACAAATGTAGGAGGGTGTTTTCAGCTTGAGGAGATGACCTTTTCCCTAATATTTAACACTTTTATACTCACATGGATGCTCCTGCTTTCAGAATGTCCTGAAATGCAGTTTTTTTTTTAATTGCTTGGAGCCGTCGTCGCCGGATTATGAGAATTTGAGAAGCAACAAATGTCCTATTTATAAACATTTTGTCGGTTTCTCGCATGTGTAGAATATAAAAGAAATGAATGCAGATAAATATTTACATGCCTTTGCCAGGAATTTTATATTTTTAGGGTTGTTTAAGTCAGGTTGTTTAAGTCAAGTTGCTAACTGGGCGGCCCTTGGACCCCTGCCTTGCAGGATTTTTTAAATTTCCCAAGAGCACCCATGTACTCATCTTCAAGAGGAATTGCACCCCCCTCTGATCACCATAAAGGCTCTTTACTCGACCACACCAAGAGACAACACCTCCTGGCCTGAACCCCTAAAATATTTTCAGAGAAAAAATGCTTTTCCTTCAGTACTATGCCTGATTTTTGTGTGGTGTGTTGTGGCAGACAATGATTCTGTGTTATTTTTGTTGCATATTTTGTTGCATTTGGGATTGTGGTGTGTTGTGGCAGACAATGATTCTGTGTTATTTTTGTTGTATGTTTTGTTGCATTTGGGACTGTGATGTGTTGTGGCAGATATTCTGGGACCCCTCTGTTATTTTTGTGGCATATTTTGTTGCATTTGGGATTGTGGTGTGTTGTAACAGATGTTCCGAGACCCCTCCATGTCAAGGATTCTGTGTTATTTTTGTTGTATATTTAGTTGCATTTGGGATTGTGGTGTGTTGTGGCAGACAATGATTCTGTGTTATTTTTGTTGCATTTGGGGTTGTGGTGTGTTGTGGCAGATGTTCCGGGACCCCTCCATGACAATGAATCTGTGTGTTATTTTTGTTGTATATTTTGTTGCATTTGGGGTTGTGGTGTGTTGTGGCAGATGTTCCGGGACCCCTCCATGACAATGAATCTGTGTTATTTTTGTTGTATATTTTGTTGCATTTGGGGTTGTGGTGTGTTGTGGCAGATGTTCCGGGACCCCTCCATGACAATGAATCTGTGTTATTTTTGTTGTATATTTTGTTGCATTTGGGGTTGTGGTGTGTTGTGGCAGATGTTCCGGGACCCCTCCATGACAATGAATCTGTGTGTTATTTTTGTTGTATATTTTGTTGCATTTGGGGTTGTGGTGTGTTGTGGCAGATGTTCCGGGACCCCTCCATGACAATGAATCTGTGTGTTATTTTTGTTGTATATTTTGTTGCATTTGGGGTTGTGGTGTGTTGTGGCAGATGTTCCGGGACTCCTCCATGACAAGGATTCTGTGTGTTATTTTTGTTGTATATTTTGTTGCATTTGGGGTTGTGGCAGATGTTCCGGGACCCCTCCATGACGACTTATGAGGTGGAGGTGAGCGTGTATCGGCAGCTGCCTGAGGAGGAGAAGCAGAGGCCAGCAGAGGCCCTAGGCCTCCTGGCCATCATTGAGCAGTTCGCCAAGGCCGAACACACAGAGAAGTGAGTAGCCTATGGTTTAGAAGCACAGCAGAGGTGTAAAAGACCCAACCCCACCCAAGATTGGGTCTCGGTTATTAGGTATTATTATTAGGTATTATGTACTTTATAGTCACAGAGGCGTCTGTGAAATTCGGGTTGCTCCCACCTGGAGAGCGCGTTGCAGCCAGAGCCCAATTAAAACAAAACAATTTGCATGCAATTTTTGTGTGACTGATGGGGGGGGGGGGGGGGGTGTAAATTTTGACCAAATGACAACTTTTTCGTTGCCACTGGGTCTAGCGTATGCTAAGTGCATGGGCACACGGGACCTCGGTTTATCGTCTCATCTGAAAGATCCACGTTCAGACCTAGTGCAAAGTGAGAGGAAAAATCCCCTGTACCCAGGTTCGAACTCGGGTTTACTTGACACGAAGCGAACGCGCTACCACTGTGCCACTCTACACCATGTGGGACACTGGACACTGGGAGAAAGAGAGAGAAACAAGCCGGTGTCTCTCCTGGCTGTACACTTTCGCTTGCATGAAGTTTGCTTTTTAGAAACATTATCCTTCTGCCTGGTTTGAAAAAGGAAGGTTTCCCCTCGCAATGACAAGCAGAGACTGCCGTTGTTTAGGCCAGCTGCTTGCTTATATAGTCCTGGGCTGGCTTTAACCCCTTGACTGCTAGAGAAAAGTTAAGAAAAGAGTATGTAAAACTAAAAGATTATAAAAATGGTAAAGAGAATTGTTTAGAGTCAATCTGGCAAAATGGTCACTAGATGTAAATTGTAATCCTCATGATGGTTTTAAAGCGTAAAGGTGTGAGTATATAAACGCGGAAACCAATCTATAAATCCTGTCCGCAATCTCAAAAAAAAATAAAAAAATCTCCCAAACACAATCTGGAAATAATTTACATGAAGGTGTATTCACGCATACATGTGGAAACCCAACCGCATATCCCCTCCGCATATTTCTTGCTTTCTGTACTTTATTAGCAGTTGGGATATGCGCATTGGTTTCCGTGTATATGTGTGCACACCCTTAAGCTGCATCCCAGAGTTATTCAAGCATGTATGTGATGCTTTATGTGGTAATCAAGGGAGTTAATGCTTGAAACATTTTACCTTCTTCTTTTTCCCGTAGGCAGCCAACTTCAGCACGTTGAAGATTCTGCTGCACTTTAGGGGTCGTATGAAAGAGAAAATAAAGAGTAGAAATGATAGGAGATCAAGGGGAGAAGATAGAACTCAAAATACTTGAAATAATAAAGTGACAGTCACACACACAGAAAAGAGTTATAGTAATGCTTATTTAATGAGGATACAACCAAACATTATTTAACTCTTCTACTACCAAGTATTACTTAGTCTGTTTACTGTCCTGCACCAAGTAATTTTTGCCGCTGCACTGATTTTCGCGCACTCACTTTAAAAATTCATTAAAAAAATACTCGCTCGAATCATCACTAAATTTACCTGTGTCGATCTGCTGCTGCAAACCCAAGATTGTTTCAACACTTTCGATGCTCTTTTTGATTCGCCTAAGTTCAGATTCTGCCACTTTTTCCACAGTAAATGCTTCGTCGGCACTATCGCCATCTTGTAGAGGTTCACGCCAAAAGTTGTCAGTTTCCATCGCCGAAAACGCGATGAAAATTGATTGAAAATTACAAATGAAGATGGCGGAAGATTGGGCTTTCCCTGAGCGAACTGCGTATGTCACGGAAGTAAAGGATGTGATGTCACTTGATATAAATAGCGCAAAGGGGGACACCGGGTTTCCCAAGGTTGCTGGCGGTCAAACTCGCCCACGGCTTGCAACAGTAAAGTCTGACTCGGCGAGTTTACCCGCCGACGGCAGTAGAAGAATTAATGAGGATACAACCAAACATGTGAATTTTCAACCAATAAATCTGTATGAAATTTATACAGTCTCACAAAGCACAGAATCATACTCTATTTTTTTTAAAATCATTTAAGTTGATACAGATGTTTGAGTAGTATTATGTCTGTATGGTATTCGCCCAATAAAATTTTAGTGTGTCTGTGAGCGGAGGTTTAAATCTGAATAGTATATCATCTGCAATTTTTGACTATTGTATGGTCTGTAATTTTTTACTATTGTATGGGTGAAAGTAGTTCAGGAGTGCTCCTGAAATCAGGATTGAAAAAGTCTTCAGGATTGGCCATCTTGTCATCCGGATCCACAGTCTTGTAAAGTCAAGCAGATCTGCCAACATTGATGGCAGATTGAAACAAGATGATAGTCATGCATTTCTAACACCACCCCACCCATCCTGTTTATGCACACACACACACACACACACACACACACACACACACACACACACACACACACACACACACACACACACACATTGGAAATCATTTTTAATGCAGTCGCCACTTCAGGAATGGGTGGATTCAGAGAACATTGAAACGTGTCATTTCAGGATTGAGAGAATGTTTTATTTTCATCCATGCTGTGTGTGTGTGTGTGTAACAGATGGGTCAGTGCCTTGGAAGCTGTGGCTCCACTACTGAACAAAGGCCTGTCCTATCTCCTGCATGTGGACAAGAAAACACGTAAGTCCTGCTCAAGCTCTTTTCTTCATTTGTCAAGTCTTTCAGGCTTGTATACCAAGACTATACAGTAATTATCTTCTAGATATCAGAACTCTCTCCTTCTCCAGCTTTGCGTTTCGTGTGTGTGTGTATGGTTTAAAAAAAAAAAAAAATTATATTTTATTAGGTGAAAGCCAGAAAGTACTACCGTAAAAACTGGACTGTAAGACGCACCTGTATATAAGACGCATCCCTTAAATTGACAGAATATTAGGTATTTATTCACATATAAGCCGCACCAGTTTATAAGCCGCAGAGAAAATTGTATGTGCACAAAGCAACACAAATATAGAATTTTTCCTATCAGAACATTAATGTTCTCAGACACTTTAAACATGAGATTTGAATCTATTGATTACCAAAACCAGTTTTGAGTCCAAAGAAGCTCAGACAAGGCTGAAGAATCTGGCCAGAAACAGATTTAATCATACTGATAAATGTAGAATGAAAAAAACAACTACAGATAAGCCGCATGGGTCAAAGTTGATGAAAAAAGTAGCGGCTTATAGTCCGCATTTTATGGTACTATCATGAAATGAATAAAGAAGGCTGGGTACAGTTGTAATTTAGACACCCCTCGCATCTTGCTTGTTTTTTACCTTGATTGTACACATGAATATTTTTGGGGGTAAGCAGGTCTGGGAAGGACTCAGTGAGGACAAAGCCGTACAGCAGCCTGAGGCCACCTTCACATCAGTAGTTTTTCTGTTTTGATTGTGGTGGTTCAGGTGTGCTGGACACTCTGAGGGACTGGACCCTGGAGGGGCTCAGTGAGGACAAAGCCATGCAGCAGCCTGAGGCCACCTTCACATCAGTAGTTTTTCTGTTTTGATTGTGGTGGTTCAGGTGTGCTGGACACTCTGAGGGACTGGACCCTGGAGGGGCTCAGTGAGGACAAAGCCATGCAGCAGCCTGAGGCCACCTTCACATCAGTAGTTTTTCTGTTTTGATTGTGGTGGTTCAGGTGTGCTGGACACTCTGAGGGACTGGACCCTGGAGGGGCTCAGTGAGGACAAAGCCATGCAGCAGCCAGAGGCCACCTTCACATCATTTTGCAATGGTTCAGGTGTGCTGGACACTCTGAGGGACTGGACCCTGGAGGGGCTCAGTGAGGACAAAGCCATGCAGCAGCCTGAGGCCACCTTCACATCAGTAGTTTTTCTGTTTTGATTGTGGTGGTTCAGGTGTGCTGGACACTCTGAGGGACTGGACCCTGGAGGGGCTCAGTGAGGACAAAGCCATGCAGCAGCCTGAGGCCACCTTCACATCAGTAGTTTTTCTGTTTTGATTGTGGTGGTTCAGGTGTGCTGGACACTCTGAGGGACTGGACCCTGGAGGGGCTCAGTGAGGACAAAGCCATGCAGCAGCCAGAGGCCACCTTCACATCACTGTCATGTGTGAATATGTGTTATATTTTGCAATGGTTCAGGTGTGCTGGACACTCTGAGGGACTGAACCCTGGAAGGACTCAGTGATGACAAAGCCATGCAGCAGCCAGAGGCCACCTTCACATCACTGTCATGTGTGAATATGTGTTATATTTTGCAATGGTTCAGGTGTGCTGGACACGCTCAGGGACTGGACCTTGGAGGGGCTCAGTGAGGACAAAGCCATGCAGCAGCCAGAGGCCACCTTCACATCACTGTTATGTGTTATATTTTGCAATGGTTCAGGTGTGCTGGACACGCTCAGGGACTGGACCCTGGAGGGGCTCAGTGAGGACAAAGCCATGCAGCAGCCTGAGGCCACGTTCAAGGTGCGGCACCTCAAGATGGGCATCCACCTGGCCACCGCCCTCCTCACCTGCGAACCCTCCGTATCCACCGTCCTCCTGGTCAGTGGTCAGCAGGGAGAATGAACAACGTACAGAAGATTGGAAAATGAAACAAAATGGCAAGCCTACCTCACCCCCATCACTCCTTCCTCCCCCTGAAAAAAAAATCCAAAACACCCAAACCAAAGAACCCATGACTTTTGAAAGAGTTGTTGATTTTGATCGTGATTAGTTTGAAAGGAAAAAGACATATGCGTCCTGTTAATGCTTAGTGGTGGATTTGGAAGTAGTAAACAAAGAGTAAAGGAATATTTAAAAAAAGAAAGTTGATAAAATAGTTTTTACCTATTAATAATTTTGATTTTGATGAAGTGGCAGTGCAGTCTGACTGCTACCTTAAGCAGCAACTATGACCATTAACAGGATGCAAGCATACTGTGTTGCAGGAGAAGAGATGCATATGAATCTGGAGACCCCATTGCTAGATTGTCTCTTCCAGCATTGAAATTTAGTTGGAAGGATGTGTAGGATTCATACGCGTGTTGGCTCCAGCCATAAAGATGAAGGGTTAGAAAAAAAATGATACTGTGAAGGAATCATTGCATGGCAGTGATAATCTCAACTACCTGTGCAGTCTGCAGGCGTGCAATCGAAGCTGATGGACCTGCTGGAGTCCAAGTTCATGGCGTTCAGCATCCGCCTGCTGATCCTCAAGGCCCTGGATGCCTCCCTGAGGTTCGCCAACGGCGTGCGCTGGTTCCTGGGGGCCCACCCCCAGCAGAGCAAGACCAAGGATCAGCCCTCCTCCTACCACCGCCTGGTGCAGCTCATGGCCAACAAACAGGTCGGGTTATCATCGTCGTCAGTAGGCAGGCGTCAGAATTGTCAGAGGTTTTGCAAAGTACAGAGGATCGAAAATTGCTGGTAGAAGATTTGTGCATGGGTGCAACTTTTCCTGGTATGCAAGGATTTCCTGTTTTTGAATTTCACCACAACAGGAATTTCCTTTTCTTTCAAATTTGTCAAACAAGATCTTTGTGTGTCTACTGTATTTTTCAAACACTTTAAAATAAGCATTTGTATAAATTGTGGAAAAAGCTAACTAAAATACCTTCATAAATCAGTTTTTGCTTCAGCTGCAGGGTGACATTACCCCTAGACCCCGGCCTTTCAGGTTTTTTCATTTTGTGTAGTTGCACCCATGTTTGTGTGTGGTGACAGAAGTTTTTGCCTTTGTTTCTGAGCATAATTGTCACTGTCAGATTGCATAGTTTCAAGTGTGTGTGTATTTCATTTAACGTCTATCCACTTCTCGTGATATTGGACGGATAGTTTCAAGTAATTTCTTAATGAATGCTTCTTTTTTGGTCATGTTGAAAACTACCTTACTACTCTCCCTCTACTCTCTTGGGCTTTGATGGCCCTTTTACCACGGTTTTCAGAGGATGGGACCTCAGACAATTCTGATGCCTGGTAGGGGGCTTAGTGGCTGGTGTCCTGCGTATGTTAGCACAGAACAGGCTCCACTGAACTCCACTTAAGAGACTCAGCAGCAGCGCAGTGTCTCCTCTGGTGGTTGTCTCTTGACAGCCCAACACAGATTTGCTGGTTTTGGATTCTGTACCCTGACAAACCGGGTGTGGCTTCGAGCACATAAAGAAACAGTTGAGAATAAGAAAAGTTGTCAGCGATTTTGCGGATTTCAGTGAAAATTAAAAACATTGTTCGGTTGGAAATGTTATTTTCAGGCTTAAAAGGGGTGAAAGAAAGATCTAGAACATTTAAGTTGAGCGATGTGAGTCTTGGGTAAACTTTGTTGTTTCAACTCTAAGCCTGTGGTTGAGTGTAAGCAATATTATTAACACTTTAAAGGCACAACAGGGGTATAACAGAGCCGATCCCAGGAATCGGGTATCACTTGTGAGTGGGAGAGAGAGAGAGAGAAACAAGCCAACGTCTCTGCTAGCTGCAGGCTTTCGCCTACTTTTCCCCTCCTCTTTAGTTTGGAAAAGGAAACTTTCGCTGCGAGCGCCAAGCAGAAACTGACATTTTTAGACTAGTGCTTGCTTTTATAGTCACGCGCTGTCTTTAACAGTAAACCTACTATATGTAATGGTGCGTATGTTGTTTTCAGCTGGCCCAGGTGATGATGGGGATGAACGGTCTGCTGCGCAAAGCCCACACCTACGAAACTTTCATGAAGCTGAGAGCCGCCATTGACCAGTGCGTACAATTCTTTTATTTGTCAATAAACGCACACCTGTGATACTTCTGTGTTCTGCTGTTCTGACCACTACATTTGTCTTTAAACACACACCTGTGAAACTTCTGTGTCCTGCTGTTCTGACCACTACATTTGTCAATAAGCACACACCTGTGAAACTTGTTTCCTGCTGTTCTGACCACTACATTTGTCAATAAACACACACCTGTGAAACCTTAATGTTCAAGCTGTATGTTGACCAATACATTTGTCAATAAACACACACCTATGAAACCTTTAATGTTCAAGCTGTTTGTTGACCAATACCTTTGTCAATAAACACACACCTATGAAACCTTTAATGTTCAAGCTGTTTGTTGACCAATACCTTTGTCAATAAACACACACCTATGAAACCTTCTATGTTCAAGCTGTTTGTTGACCAGTACTTAACACATCGTGTTTGTCAATAAGCACACACCTGTGAAACCTATATTCAAGTTGTTTGTTGACCAATACATTTGTCAATAAGCACACATGTGAAACCTTTTGTATTCAAGCTGTGTTTATTCACAGTTTATTCCTAATACATTTAAAGTTGTTAGCTGCGAGCATGTGAACCTGTGACGAGAGTGAGTGGGATTTCTCTAGTCTTATTCCTTCCTGTTTTGTGATGCAAATTTAAAAAAATGACTTTAAAAAATAGCTTTTTTTTTTACTTTTTCAAATACTGAATATAAATAATGACATCTTTTTTCTTTTTTTTTAAGTCAGCCTGTGATGGGAACAATAAAGAAAATTAAAAAAGAACACTGTTCGGTTTAGCGTATAGACAGAGATTTGTGATAATTTCCCCTACTACATTTTTAAGACGTGATCAAACCTTTGTTTAGATATTTATCTCTGTGTGTTAACGCAGCGTTCTGGACAGTTTACCCTCAGTGGAGGAGGATGACGGTGGAGGTGGTGGCAAGGGCTTGGGAGGGGGCGGGGTAGAGGACGGGGAGGAGGACATGGTTCAGGGGGAGAGCAGCGTGGAAGAAGAAGACGTGGACACCATCGTGGCCTGTCTGGACGAGATTTACCGTCTGCTGGTGCTGCCTCACCACTTGATTGTGAGTCAACAGTGTGTGTGTGTCTGTGTGTGTCTGCAGGGCTCCCAATCGTCCCGCAAAACAAGGGGTCCCAGGGACTCCTTCACTTACAGTATAGAGGATCCTAGAGGCGGGATAGAGGATCCCAATGACATTGTGAATGCTAAAAAGAATGTTATAGTGCATCCCTGGGACCCCCTGCACATTCTTCTAGAGGGTCCCTTAGAATTCTAGTACTTCATAGACCCCCAAATGGGGGTCCCTGGGAGCCCTGGTGTCCCTGTGTGTGTATGTGTCTGTCTCTGTGTCTGTCTGACAGTCTGTGTGCATTGTGTCTGCAGTAAAGGGGGACGGGAGAAAAAGTAGGATGCTGACACTATTGTTGTCGGTCTTCTGGATGAGATTTATTACAGTCTGCTAGTATTGCAGCACCTCCTCATTGAATTGAGTTTTGAATGTGTGTGTGTGTTTGCATGTGTGCTGGGAGTGGAGGTGGGGAGAGAAAAAGGGATAAAAAGATGGGGATCTTATCCATTGTGTGTGGTTGAAATATACCATCAGATGGTGCTTACTCTCAAACTCATTTTTAGTCCTTGGCGTGTTTGTATATTCGTGTGTGTGTGTGTGTGTGTGTGTGTGTGATCTTATCCATTGTGTGTGGTTGAAATATGTCAGATGGTGCTTACTCTCAAACTCATTTTTAGTCCTTGGCGTGTTTGTGTGTGTGCTGGGAGTGGAGGTGGGGAGAGAAAAAGGGATAAAAAGATGGGGACCTTATCCATTGTGTGTGGTTGAAATATACCGTCAGATGGTTCTTACTCTCAAACTCATTTTTAGTCCTTGGCGTGTTTGTATATTTGTGTGTGTGTGTAGGGGGTGGGGTGGGGAGAGAAAAAAGGATAGAAAGATGGGGATATTATCATTATCATGATGTGTGTGGTTGAAATAATACCATCAGATGGTGCTTACTATCACACTCATTTTTAGTCCTTGGCGTGTGTGTATGTGTGTGGGTGTTGGGGGGGTGGGTGAAAAGGGATAAAAAGATGGGGATATTATCATTATCATGATGTGTGTGGTTGAAATAATACCATCAGATGGTGCTTACTATCACACTCATTTTTAGTCCTTGGCGTGTGTGTATGTGTGTGGGTGTTGGGGGGGTGGGTGAAAAGGGATAAAAAGATGGGGATATTATCATTATCATGTTGTGTGTGGTTGAAACATACCATCAGATGGTGCTTACTCTCACTCATTTTTAGTCCTTGGCGTGTGTGTGTGTGTGCGCGCGCGCGTGTGTGTGTTTTAGTGAGTGGGTGGCAGTGGTGTGTCCGCAATGTGTTCTGTTGTGTAATGTTCTCTCTTTTGTTGTCCTGAAAGTCATCCATCTTGTGTGAATGTTTCTCTACATCAAATTGCTTCTCGAGATCAGCAACCATATTTGTTTTGTGGGTGTGCAAGGCTACTTCGCGTTAGTTCTTTGGTTGTTTGTTTTCTTGTTTAATATTTATTGTGTAATGTTTTCTTTTTAATCAATGTAAATATGTTTTGTAAAGCGCTTAGAGCCCTTACTGAGAATAGGCGCTATAAAAATACGCATTATTATTATTATTTCACAGAATCAACCAAAAAGTTTGCTTCCTGTGAAGTCACTGACAGAAAAATCGGCTGTCAAACCAGCAGAAATCTATCCTTCCTTGTTCCGACTGGCTTATCATTGGTAGGTCTGGAGCTCTCTCTCTCTCTCTCTCTCTCTCTCTCTCTCTCTCTCTCTCTCTCTCTCTCTCTCTCTCTCTCTCTCTCTCTCTCTCTCTCTCTCTCTCTCTCTCTCTCTCTCTCTCTCTAGCTCTCTCTCTCTTTCTCTTTGTCTTCAGTCTTGTTTATACTTCTACAGCACGAGGTCGAAGATATAAGTCGAAAATTTGTGCTCTCAAAGGGGGTGCTTGGTGAATTATTGACCAAGTCTCTCTCTTTGTCTCTCTCTTTATCTTCCTCACTCTTCCATCCTTGTGCGCAAGACAGTCCATGTGTTCTGTTTGTTCTAATGTGAGTGTTAGAATGACATGTATCTTGCTGCAAGTGCTACAATTTATTCTAACCATACTGACCAACACTCAAACAATAGCAAAGACCGAAAAATGAAAAATAATTTGAAAAGTGTTCACACGAAACACTACAAGAAACCAAAGAAATAAATAATATTCAAACTAAGCTAGAATGGAACAAACCGACCAAGGTGAACCAGGTCTAAAACTGGAGAACGGCAAGGGAGGTTTCCAAAGACGAAGTGTCATCCATCATGGAAAATGGAAAAGCGAGCTCTCAAGGCAATGGGAGCACGTGGCCGGAAGTAAAGGGGGATCATACTGACTTCCGGAAAGGGAGAGTTATTGTACTTTGCCCTTTTTGTTTTTATGTTGCTAGGGTATTGGTTTCCAAACTGAAGGAGTCTTTGTTATTGTTTGAGTGTTGGTAAGTATTTAGTTAGAATAGATAGCAATATTAATACAAAATATATCAATAGTGATGAGTCGTTTACAGTCAGTTGTTGGGAGTGTCTGCTTGTCCTGCCGGCTACAGAACCCTCTGTTTTCGTTCTGTTTTCATCTTAGTGTGTACATTTGCGTTCCATACTAATGTCAGTGTTTGAGCTGTATGTGAGTGTAAATTTATTGATGTGTTGTTACAATGTTAATTTTGATGCACATGTGTACGTCTCTGATGCGCTGAAAACGCAACTTTTTCACCTGACACAGTTTTTCAAAAAAGTATTTAAAAAAAGTCATAAATAGAGACCCCCTAAAATATCCATGTGTTGTTGGCTTACCCTGGCTAAAAGACTCCAGGGATCATCCCAACTTTGGAAGCACTTGAACACTGTGGCACAAGTGCATCAGCGACGGTGAAGAACATTACGTGCCTGACTGTTTTTTATTACCCCGCCTTGTGGGCAGTGACACTCATCTTCGGGGAACGATGATGTTATGCTAGGAGCTTGTCATGGCTAAAGACAATCCCTGTATAACTATGCATAGCATAACAGCATTTTGATGTAGCCTTGGTGTTCTAGCCTATGTCAATTGGTCTAACATAGCCTTAAGCCAAGGCGATAATCCAGAGACATATTTCTCGCGCTGACTCTGACCCACGGATTTCGAAGATAGCATGAACATTCCTATTGTGTCTGTGTCCCTGGCAGTCGGCTGTTGGAGTGCCTGTTTGTGCTCCTGGCCACGGGGGCTACGGCCTCGCAGGCAGCCATCTTTGTGGCCGTGCGTCGCATCATCCACATCCTGCTGCAGTCGCAGGAAGGACTGCTGTTCTTCAGCACGCGCCTGGACACCACTAACGGCATCATCCGATCCCTGGTCCAGATGACGGTAGGTTGTGTGTGTGTGTGTGTGTTTGGACTGCTGTTCTTCAGCACGCGCCTGGACACCACTAACAGCATCATCCGATCCCTGGTCCAGATGACGGTAGGTTGTGTGTGTGTGTGTGTGTTTGGACTGCTGTTCTTCAGCACGCGCCTGGACACCACTAACGGCATCATCCGATCCCTGGTCCAGATGACGGTAGGTTGTGTGTGTGTGTGTGTTTGGACTGCTGTTCTTCAGCACGCGCCTGGACACCACTAACGGCATCATCCAATCCCTGGTCCAGATGACGGTAGGTTGTGTG
This sequence comes from Phymorhynchus buccinoides, assembly GCA_017654935.2. Lineage (NCBI taxonomy): Eukaryota > Metazoa > Mollusca > Gastropoda > Neogastropoda > Raphitomidae > Phymorhynchus > Phymorhynchus buccinoides. The sequence goes on from JAGGCT020001241.1 coordinate 44,988, forward strand.
TGTGTGTGTGTTTGGACTGCTGTTCTTCAGCACACGCCTGGACACCACTAACGGCATCATCCGATCCCTGGTCCAGATGACGGTAGGTTGTGTGTGTGTGTGTGTTTGGACTGCTGTTCTTCAGCACACGCCTGGACACCACTAACGGCATCATCCAATCCCTCGTTCAGATGACGGTAGGTTGTGTGTGTGTGTGTGTTTGGACTGCTGTTCTTCAGCACACGCCTGGACACCACTATCGGCATCATCCAATCCCTCGTTCAGATGACGGTAGGTTGTGTGTGTGTGTGTGTATGTGTGTGTTCGGACTGTTGTTCTTCAGCACAAACCTGGACAACACTAACGGTATCATTCGATCCCTCTTCTAGATGACGGTAGGTTTTGTTGTGTGCGCGCGTGTGTGTGTGTGTGTGTGTTTGGACTGTTAGGTTTTGTGTGTGTGTGGACTGCTGTTCTTCAGCACACTCCCAAACACCACCAACAGCATCATTCAATGTCTCATCCAGATGCCAGTATGCAGAGATGCATTTTGTCAGCTTCACGTATCATAAAGCCGTAGACCAATCATGAATATAGAGAGTACAACATTTTAAGAGATCTTCTTTTGACAAGTTTAAGAACACCGTTTACTGTTTGCTTTGTTTGAAATTGCTTTGAATGTTTGCGGGCTTAGATTTGGGGGTTTGCAAAGAGAACAAGGTTACAGGCAGAATGAGAACGTTTTGTTCTTAGAGCATTGTTCTATTCCTACCTGTAAAATCACGGTAATGAAATTATCAGTGCCATGTACTTTAGCAACAGATTAGAGCTTGGTTTGTGCTTTAAGTTTAAGCGCTGTGTTAATTGCGGCTGTGCGGGTGTGTTCAGGATGAGACGTGTGAGGAGTCAGGGGAGGACATGGTGGCCCGGCAGCTGGGGCTGGAGATGGTGTACCACCTGCACACCTTGCAGCACATCGACCAGCTGCTGGAGTACCACAAGAAAGGTACACGGCTGCTTCTCTTCACAATGTGTGCCAGAATTCATTTTTTGTTTGCACTGGCCTCTGCCTGCTTTGATTTTTTTAAACATCAACCTCCCTTTCTCACTTTCTCATATTTTGTCCCAAGCACAACTGCCCATGCCTTAGCCTTATACATAAAACACAAGATGTTCAGGTAGTATTTGGTCCTTTAATGAAAGTCAATATACAGACGTTTCGTATGATACATACTTTATCGATGCAAAAAGAAAGACTGACAGACAGCAAGCAAAAAGTAAGAGTTCAAAATAAAAAGAGAAGACTGAGTTGAAATTCAGATATAAAAGGAAGACTGAGTAGATATCGCCTTTTACTTTGCTTTAACAAATTGACTGCCGTATAACGTATCACATACTGACCTGATGACATTATCAGATGCAGAGGAATATCTCTGATATGCTGGCTTTTGTTCTAACACAGTCAAGAGAGTTATATCCCCGGACCATTTTGCCAGATTGTCTCTATCAGTCGTCTTTTTCATGGCATGTTTTGCCCAATGTTTTTTTCTTTAAATTTATCTGGAAGTCAAGGGGTTAAGGAGCCTGTTAAAGTTAAAAGTAGTAATAAAAGGCTTCATTAAAGCGTCATAAAACATTTACATAGCACTCAATTCATAAATCAACACATGCATACGCACACACAGACATAACCAATTATCTACGCATCCTCCCATCTGCACAAAGAAAAGCACACCTATAAATACCTATACATGCGCATACATAATGGTGTCGATGGCTTTTTCTTTTGTCTCTGTCACGTATCAGTAGGGGACGTGACGACGGTCGGCGACCCAGAACAGCCTGTTCTCTATGACTTTCACCCCAGGTTTTTGTGAATGAATAATGGTGTTGGTGACTTTTTCTTTTGTCTCTGTCACGTATCAGTAGGGGAAGTGATGACGGTCGATGACCCAGAACCTCTGGGCATCCTGCACAGCCTGTTCTCCATGACCTTCACCCCTGGCCTGAGGGACTGCGTCATGGGGCGCAGGGCCATCGCCCATGTCTGCGGCCTGGCCAGCAACCTCTCCGCCCTCCTGCCCTTCATCACACCCTCAGGTAGCTACCGTTATTTTCGGACTCTATGACACTTGTGTGGATGTTACGCCCGATCCGTTAAATTGCCTATTTCATGAAATGGGCCAAACAATTTTGCCCAATTTATGAAATGGACAATGTATATCACATTTTTGAATCCCCATTCACACAGGTGTTGATTAAGATTGATTCAATGGTATCACACTTTTCTACATTGCATTTGCCCCCCTATCCTGCCCCCCCAACTCGATCAGATGCGAAGCTGGGGCATGCCTAAGCCACATGTTGAATCAAACGTTTTATTAAATTAAATCTGAATAAAATAATTTTAACTCATCTACAGATGAGATTTCTCATTCGTTTGAACCAATTCTTTATCTATGTGTGCTAATGAACAAAAACTAATTTTCATTTATATTGCTTTTCTCAATTGCAAGTAATAAATTGGCTCTTTCACAAATTGGGCAAACCATGTTCATGGATGACATGTAACATATATATAAAGCGAACCTGGCAAATTTCAAGCAAAATCAGAAACCGAAACGCTTTTAGAAAAGGGCACCCTTATGAATAAGGCTATACAAACATGGCAAAAGAAAGTCAAAATTTGAAGTCTGTAAGCATCCCATTAACACTTGCCAATACCATTGCACCAGCCATTGTTGAAACTAAAAAGAATAGGCTCCCCTTTCAAATGAGCCAAAGTTCCGATTGTACAATTTCCTGTTGTTTTATTTGCGCTTTTCTTCATGAAAAGTTCGAGAATTTTCGAAACGTTACAATTTTTAAGGTCAACAATGATGATTTTTACATCCCATGAAGAGTGATATCGTGGAATTCATAGATTTTATTTTGTGGAACTTTAGGAAAGAGAAACAAAATTATGTGATGCGAAAGTGGTTTTGTTTTGTTTCTTTTGAATTTGTAGAATTGTTTGTCTGATGTCTTATTTTATTTTTTTGTAATTTATAAAATGGTTTTGTAAGCGGGATACAGGTTTTATAGGTTTTATAGAATTTATATATGCAGGTTATTTTATTTTTTTTCTATTCGTTTTGTTGAATGTTTTAGTTCAGTTTTATTGAAATTTCAGGGGATGAAGCAAGAGACGGGTCTCTGCGAAAGTCAGTGTGTTGGGGCTACACCACCCAGCTCATCAACATGATCATGGCGCATGCTGAGAGCACGCAGATTGTGGAGAAGTTTGGCACTCGCCTTCTCTCCATCAGTGAAAACAGTGAGCAAATAGTACTGTGTGTGTGAGAGAGAGAGACTCAGAGAGAGAGAGTGTGTGTGTGTGTGTGTTTCCTGCCTTCTCTCCATCAGTGAAAACAGCGAGGAAATAGTACTGTGAGAGATCGAGAGCATGTGTGTGAATGTGTGTGCCTTTCCTGCCTTCTCAGTGAAAACAGCGAGGTAATAGTACTGTGTGTGAGAGAGCATGTGTGCGAATGTGTGTGCATTTCCTGCCTTCTCAGTGAAAACAGCGAGGAAATAGTACTGTGTGTGAGAGAGCATGTGTGCGAATGTGTGTGCATTTCCTGCCTTCTCAGTGAAAACAGCGAGCGAGGAAATAGTACTGTGAGAGATCGAGAGCATGTGTGTGAATGTGTGTGCCTTTCCTGCCTTCTCAGTGAAAACAGCGAGGAAATAGTACTGTGTGTGAGAGAGCATGTGTGCGAATGTGTGTGCATTTCCTGCCTTCTCAGTGAAAACAGCGAGGAAATAGTACTGTGTGTGAGAGAGCATGTGTGCGAATGTGTGTGCATTTCCTGCCTTCTCAGTGAAAACAGCGAGCGAGGAAATAGTACTGTGTGTGAGAGAGCATGTGTGCAAATGTGTGTGCCTTTCCTGCCTTCTCAGTGAAAACAGCGAGGAAATAGTACTGTGTGTGAGAGAGCATGTGTGCGAATGTGTGTGCATTTCCTGCCTTCTCAGTGAAAACAGCGAGGAAATAGTACTGTGTGTGAGAGATCGAGAGCATGTGTGCGAATGTGTGTACATTTCCCGCCTTCTCAGTGAACACAGCGAAAAAATAGTACTGTGTGTGAGAGATCGAGAGCATGTGTGCGAACGTGTGTGCCTTTCCCGCCTTCTAAGTTAAAACAGCGAAAAAATAGTACTGTGTGTGAGAGAGCATGTGTGCGAATGTGTGTGCATTTCCTGCCTTCTCAGTGAAAGCAATGAGGAAATAGTACTGTGTGTGAGAGATCGAGAGCATGTGTGCGAACGTGTGTGCCTTTCTCGCCTTCTCAGTGAAAGCAATGAGGAAATAGTACTGTGTGTGAGAGATCGAGAGCATGTGTGCGAACGTGTGTACATTTCCCGCCTTCTCAGTGAAAACAGCGAGGAAATAGTACTGTGTCTGAGAGAACGCGTGTGCGAATGTATGTGCCTTTCACGCCTTCTCACCCAGGAGAAAAAACCCAAAACAGAAACGTTACCATATTTTATTATCTTTCTTCATTCTGTCTCTCTTTCAGCCCCCAGCAGCAGCAAGCTTTCACAGCTCCAAGAGTGGTTAGCGCCGGTGAAGAAACTGAGCGGTGGGGTTGGGGGTGGTGGGGACCTGGTGGGGGTGGACGAGGTGGGGTTCCTGGCGGGGCTGCTGAAGACCTACGCGGAGGACGTGTCCAAGAAGCCCCCGGCCCTCATCACCGTCCTCAGGCTGTTGCACGGCCTGGCCCTGCCCCCGGCCTACCTGGCCGAACTGGACCACGGTCAGTGCACACACCTGCATGCACGCACGAGCACACATGCATGCACGCACACACGTGCACACACACACGCACGCATACACACACACACTATCGCTACCACCACCACCATTCCACCCAAGCACGGTCACCTGCCTTTTTAGGGATATGTTTTTATAATTTTTGACCATGAGAAAAACAAAATGATTTAGTTGTTTGTGTGATATTTCTTCTCAGTGTGGAAAGCGAATACAAAGCA
>JAGGCT020001242.1:0-37500 GCA_017654935.2 Phymorhynchus buccinoides
CCGAGCTGAAGAAGGAGACGGAGGACCGGCAGGAGGACATCGTTAGGCCAAAACGTCCCAGGTAAAACAGTGAACAGTGCATGTGTGTGGGTGGGTGTAGCAGACCTGTTTGCTCTACTCTTTTCGAGTAGTATTCTACTCGATTTGGATCTCTACTACTCTTCAAAATTGAAAATAATGCTCTTTAATTCTTGATTACTACTCATTTTCAGTGAACATTGTTTGATGGTTTAGTGAATAGAACTACACATTTTGCACACAAAAACTACTCATTTCAGCTATCCAGACTACTCGAGACTTGTGCAGGGGGTAAACAGGTCTGATGTAGGGTGTGAGTGAGAGTGAAAGATTCTATGCATGTGCGTGTGAGAGATTGTGTGTGAGTGCACAATTATATATAGATGTGATGGCTTGTGCTTGTGGTGTATGTTTGAATGGCTTATGATATTGTCCTGTCAGATTTTGCTTCTGCCTTTTTCTCAGCCTTTACTGAAAATGTACCGTTTCTTAATGCAAGAAATGAAAAGCGAAATTTGTAACGGTTGCTTCTCTTAGTCTTGTCCCGTCATGTTTACTATAGCATTGTATTTCTATTCTGTCTTCATCCTTTGTTGATTGATTAGTAGAAGACTGAGGGCCTGTACACATTGGTAGCGCAATCCGCAAGTTTTTACAGAAACCCCATTCGCTTATATGAGAAATATGCGGGCGTGGAAACTCATCCGCAATCCCATCCGTTTATTCCTTTTACAAACGAATGGGGTTTCTGTACGGCTTCTTTTTCTTCTTCGATCGCTAAGACAGTTTCCTGTCAATTATGAGCGCAGATGCGTCATGCTACCGTTATGCGCCTAACTAAGAAATAGTTAGGCCCAGCAAGTCCGACTTCGGCTGGAGGAAATGTTTTTGAAAACGTTTCAAGAAAAAAGGCAGGAGAATGGACCGGGTAAGGCAGAAAGATATAGTAGATGACAGAAGCAAAGGGAAAAGTCAGAGTCAAAGAGAGTGACAGATTAGAGGAAGTTACAAGCACAGAACTTCCAGAAGGTGGGGGAACTATTTATACAAAAGACCCCCCCTGGTATCCCCAGGGGGGGGGGGGGGGGTCTGTATGGGAACTTGCAGATTGCGGTTTTAATGTGCACATACATTTATGCTGTAAAAGGCTTAAATCTATGAAGTTTGCATCTTTTCTTTTCTTTTTTTCCAGAGGGGATCGTCGCAAATCCCAGGAAGTAATCAACATTAACCGAGGTCGTCCAGGCAAAAAGCCATTTGGTGAGAGCTATGTCAAAAGCTGTTGTCATGTCAGAATTGTGTTTACCGACAGCTAAAGAATAGGTTTAACCTATCCTTTTTTAATTTTTATATCCTGTTTTCCCGCAATCAGGCATCAGAATTGTCAGAGGATCAGAAGATTTCAGAGGATTAAGAATTTCTGACAGAGGATTGGTTTCTCTTGTCAGAGGTTTTGCCTTTTTATTGAGTGTTATCCTTTGAGCTAAATAGCATTTTAAAGCGATTTATCACTGGATTACGCCTTTTTAGTGGTGTTGGGAACTCATTTCAGTGTTGTCTCTCTTCAGTCTAGGGCATAGATAGCCCTTTTACCGCGGTTTTCAGAGGATTGGACTTCAGACTATTCTGATGTCTGTGTAATAAAGGCTATATGACAAAGAAGAAAATTATGAAAGAAAGCATCACAAGAACAGTGTTTGTGCGTGCACACGCATAAATGAATGTAAGTTAATTTAGTTATGCTTCGAATCTGTTCACTTGTCAAGAAATGTTTTTGCATGTCTATTCATTAATCTTGACATGCTAGGCCTGGCGTGTGATCCAGTGGCTCCCGCGTGAGGGTGAAACATTTCTGGTAGTTTTGCACTGGACCGAGTTGAAGATTGCAGATTGGATTAACTCTCTCTACACAAGGGTATGCCAGGGCTCCAAATCGTCCCGCAAAACAAGGGGTCCCAGGGACTCCTTCACTTACAGTATAGAGGGTCCTAGAGGTGGGATAGAGGGTCCCAGTGTCATTGCGAATGCTGAAAAAGAATTTTTCTTGTGCATCCCTAGGACCCCCTGCACATTCATTTAGAGGGTCCTTAAGAATTTTAGTACTTCATAGACCCCCAAATGGGGGTCCCTGGGAGTCCTGGTACGCTATACCTTGCACAAATGTTCAACACGAGAGTGTGCTATAGCGTTGTACATCATGTTTAAGCATTCACAGTTCACAACTCGGCGAACCCATGCAAACCAAATTGGAATGAAAATATTCCTCTATGGTATCTTAGCAGTTTTCAACCAATAAAATGGCTTCTAGTCTATTGTCTATTTTAAGGACAGCAATAAATGCAAACAAGCCCCCCCCCCCCCTCCTCCTCCTTTCTTAGTCTTGTTTATCATGCTTTTTTTTGCTAAGCATAATTAATCGGCCTGTAATAAAGGAACTAATAGCTTTTAATATTTTAAATAATATTACAAATTTTAAAAACTGTACCATTAAGCATTCTTTTAAAAACAATATTTATGTAACTGATGCAAACTCGGCTAGTGTTGCGACGGTTGCAAAGGGAGAGAATCGGGAAGTGTTGAACGAGCTAAAAAATGTATGGTTAATCAAAGAATGAAATAGTGAGGCCAAGAGAGGAGATAACGAAATTGAACAAAGGGTGAATACTCTCTTTCTAATTAACTCCCCTCCACCAAAGTTGATTACGATACCAATCACCTAGCAGTGTGTGGGTCAGAACCAAAGTGAGACAAACAAAGCATCATTCTCTAAAAGTCAAGTAAACCCGAGTTCGAACCTGGGTACAGGGGATTTTTCCTCTCACTTTGCACTAGGCCTTACGGTCTGAATGTGGAGTCTTTCGGATGAGACGATAAACCGAGGTCCCGTGTGCCCGTGCACTTAGCACACACTAAACCCAGTGGCAACGAAAAAGTTGTCATTTGGTCAAAATTTACCCCCCCCCCCCCCCTTTCCTTCCTCATCAATCACACGCATGCAAAAAAATAAATTAAAAAAAGGGTGGCGCGCCTCTGGCTGCGACGCGCTCTCCAGGTGGGAGCAACCCGATTTTCAGGGATGCCTCTGTGACTATAAAGTACCTAACTAATAATAATAATAAATGTATGTGTGCGCACAAAAACTTTGCTGAGCCGGGTAAGTGTTTTACGCTCCAGTGGCCCCGATGCGAGGGCGAGGCATCATGGCTCAGAGCATGGGGCAGCGGGGCGGTCACGACATGTTCCGCTCGCGCCCCCCCAACACCAGCCGCCCCCCCTCCATGCACGTGGACGACTTTGTCAAGATGGAGAACACCCGCAACCAGATGCAGCCCCCCTTGCAGCCAACGCCCCCCGCCCCTGTCCTGCCGCGCAGGGAGAAGGTAGGGCCTTTGTCGCTTAAGCTTTGAGATTCTCTCTATTCTTTGCTCTTCATACGCACACTCTCACATGCACACATAAGAATATCATTTTGACTTGACTTCACACACACACACACACACACACACACACACACACACACACACTCTCTCTCTCTCCCTTACTCTCACACACACACACTCACATATGAATATCATTTTGACTTGACTTCACACATACACACACACACACACTATCTCTCACTCTCTCTCTTTCTCTCTCTCTTTTCCTTTCTTACTCTCACACACACACACACACACACACTCACATATGAATATTATTTTTGACTTAGCCATACACACGCACACACACACGCACACACACACACACACACACACACACACACACTCTCTCTCTCTTTCTCTCTCTCTCTCTCTCTCTCTCTCTCTCTCTCTCTTCCTTACTCTCACACACACACACACTCACATATGAATATCATCAGGCTTATTAGCGTAATTGTCTGCTCCATCTCACTAATTTGTCAGGCATTATTGCTTATCTCTCTTTGACATTTTGAGAAAACAAGAAAAACTTGTGAAAAAAGTTTGACCATTCAGTCGAAGACAGACATGCTGGGCCTAAGTATTTTTTAGTTAGGCCCATAACGGCAGCATGACGCGTCTGCACTCATATGACAGGAAAATGTCAGAGTGATTAACAAAAAACACCAAAAACCTTACGCAATTATGCTTTGATATGAAGGTGCATGAGGCTTCATTATCACAATCACACAATGTTGCTTTGATATGAAGGTGCGTGATGTTTCATTATTACAATCACGCAATGTTGCTTTGATATGAAGGTGCGTGAGGTTTCATTATTACAATCACGCAGTGTTGCTTTGATATGAAGGTGCATGATGTTTCATTATTACAATCACGCAATGTTGCTTTGAAATGAAGGTGCATGATGTTTCATTATTACAATCACGCAGTGTTGCTTTGATATGAAGGTGTGTGAGGTTTCATTATCACAATCACGCAATGTTGCTTTGATATGAAGGTGCGTGAGGTTTCATTATCACAATCACGCAATGTTGCTTTGATATGAAGGTGCGTGAGGTTTCATTATCACAATCACGCAATGTTGCTTTGATATGAAGGTGCGTGAGGTTTCATTATCACAATCACGCAATGTTGCTTTGATATGAAGGTGCGTGAGGTTTCATTATCACAATCACGCAATGTTGCTTTGATATGAAGGTGCGTGAGGTTTCATTATCACAATCTTTAAATGTTTTTATTTTGAAAAATTAACGCTTCTTTAGGATCCACCCCCCAGAGGCCGAGGGCGAGGAGGGGTCATGGACAGGGGGGGTCACGGGGGGTTCTCCTCCGGCAGGGGTCCTTTCTTTAGCCCCCCGGCCAACTACCCCCGCCGGGAATCTGCCCCCCGTGGGGGACACAGCCTGCATCTGTTTGCCAGTGAGTCTGCATTGGAATGGAGTGTGTGTGCGTGCGTGTGCCTCCCATGTTTGCTATGAAAGGCAAGCATAAGCCCTCTAGTTATCACTATTATTACCCATTTTTTTATGATGTATGTACAGATTTTGGCCTTAGCTTCCTCTAGAGTTGCCATTCTCTCTAAAAAGAGTAATGCATCATTTGCTCCCACTTTTACAACTGCATTTTTTTCTAAACTGTATTGTCAAGAAGTATTTTTTATTTCTCTACATATCCTCTTAAGGTGGCACACTGCGCAGTTTTAGGACATACTAACAGGCATACTAACACTGTGGCGGTACCATAGCCGATGAGGTTTAACCGAGGCGTGGTTACTGCTACACTTATCTATATTGTTAAAAATTTGGGACTTTACTGGTGTTGCACTGCCTCCGGGCATTGCCTCCAGTATCGTTCCCACCATCTTTGTATTTACAAATGTCCCATATGTGTCTGTTCCAGACCAAGAGGACGTAAACACCATTTTCATCATCGTTTTAGGACATTTGTTCATTTTTGTTTCTCAGGAACTAATAAAGATATCTTAATGAAATTTGGCACAATTATTCAGTACATAGTCCTGCCCTATGTGAAGGGGTTATGAAAATATGGTAACCAGCCACAAAAATGTCACATGAAATCTTGGCCCCTTACCAGCACTGGATTGAAGTGCTGCTGATCATTTCTTCACTTTGCCAAGACATCAAAGGGTGCAGCTAACACAACATTAGGATGCTTGAGTCATTTACTCGTGTTCTTCATCTTGTCAAACAATGGTGAAAAATTACAGAATCCCGTCAGGGTAATAAATATGATGAAGAACATGAGTAAATGACTCAAGCATCCTAATGTTGTGTTAGTTGCACCCTTTGATGTCTTGGCAAAGTGGAGAAATGATCAGCATCACCATGCAGCACTTCAATCCAGTGCTGGTAAGGGGCCAAGATGTTTTGGCTGGTTACCATATATTCATAACCCCTTCACATAGAGACTTAAAATGTGGTGGAAATAGGCAGGACTATGTACTGAATAATTGTGCCAAATTTCATTAAGATATCTTTATTAGTTCCTGAGAAACAAAAATGAACAACAAATGTGCTAAAACTGCGCAGTGTGCGACGAATAGCACGACTAATGGCAGTTAGTTTTTGTTGCTTTTGGTGGGTTTTTTAACCCCAAGTACTTTCATTGATGTATGGCAGTGTTATGTGCATTTAGTGTACGTTTGTGCAGCTCCTCCTCTGTTGGGTTCCCATCGGCCCAAACAGAACTTCCCTGGCCCTCGCCAGTTCCCCCACGAGCCTGGGTAGGTGTAGCAAAGTGTGTGTGTGTGTGTGTGAGAGAGAGAGAGAGAGAGAGAGAGAGAGAGAGAGGGGGGCAGAAAAATGTGTCAGTGTGGGAGTGGTGTGAGAGAGTGTGGTTTGGCTGTACGGAATTTGAAGGATACCCAGAATACATATTTATTTGTGATCTGTGTGGGGGTTTATAATAAAACTATGTGTGTATGCAAGGTTATGAACCTCAAACTGATGCGCGGATAATTTAAGTGTATTTATCGTGTTCTAAGCATATGATCTGACAAAGATGTCGGCGAAAGAGAGAGAAAGAGTTAAAGTTATAAATATATTGTTGAAATAGAGTGGTTGGGGGCGGATAGAATGTGGCGCTGTTAACGAAATAAGGCTTTGCGCCCTCTTCGGCCTTTCGGCCATGTGGGTCGGCGCTGTTAACTGATTTAAAAAGCAAACAAACAAGCAATGAGCGGCTTAGCTGGCTGTTTTGACCGCCAGGTGTCATAACGCTCGAGTGGGGCTAATCCTCTCTATATTCTAAGTTGGGGATAAAGAAAGAGGGAGAGGAGTCCCTCCCTCTCTCTCTCTTTCTCAACCCCCAACTAAAGATATCATGAGAGAAGCCCCTATTGAGTTGGTTGCCACCTGGCCGTCAAATTGTCGAGCTAGGTTGACCATTTAGTACTCTGAATATATTTCTCACTGTTAGCATCTATATATATCTGTATTATATAGGTTTTTTTTTTAAAGCTTTCTTCCCATGAATTGTTGAAACCCCTGAACTTTTGCTCAACAAATGTGGACTACTTTGTTGACAGAAAGAGGCCCCATTTGGACAGGCGGATTGTGGACAAATGGTTATGAACTGGGAAATGTGGTGTGTCCGAGTGTGTAAAGAAAAGCATTGTGGCATTGGTGACGCCTCCAGTGGATTTGTGTTTATGTCTTCCCATCTCTGTGGACGGAGTAGCATTTTCAGCTGCATGCCTCATGGTTTCATCCCACCAGTGTCTTGTAGAGGAGACTTTCCCCCTATCTCCAAATCATCAGTAATATGCATTTGGCTGATGATACCGGGAATCATTTTTTAAAAGAAGTTCAATGTGTGTGCTTTAACCCTTTAGCCGCCAGCCATTTTTCAGCCCAAAAAATATCATCATGAAACTTAACTGTGTAGAGACAAAACGTTATCTGCAATATTGTGAATTCGTCTGTGACATGTACAAAATTAGGCCTATCGTTGCCTCCTAAATTTAAGAAAATAGGGTCTTCTGATAACAGGCCCTGACTTGATGCCTTTTAGTGACATCGGTGTTAAACCACTGTGGTGCATTGACGATGAAAGGGTTAAATATATTCTTGTAAATTTTGTCAGTAGAGCAACAAAAAAAGTTGCTTTGTAAACAGCATTGCGAGATCGCTTTTAAAAAGTTCATGTTCATCACAAAGCTCTTGAGTCATCCAAGTGTGGCCGTTTCTCACTGTATTTCTTTATATACAGGCGTGTTTTAATTTCCCTTGCCTTTTGTATGTGGTGGGTGGTGTTTGACCCGTATCTTCCCTACCAGACATAACGTGCACCCAGTGGGAGGGGGAGGTTTGCTGGATCGCCATGACGTTCGGGACAACCGTTTCTCGCCACGCGGGGGCCGTGGCCCCTGGTTTGGCGGCCAGACCAAAGACATCGGCCCAGGGTAGGTGAATGTGTATGTTAATACAGTGGAACCTCCCTTATAAGACCTCCCATTATGACTCCCTCCCATATAAGACCTACTTCTTTGAGACATTGTCCTTCTTTGTAAGTATTAACATTATCTCCCTTACAAGACCCCTCCCTTATAAGACCCCTCCCTTACAAGACCCCTCCCTTGTAAGACCTCATTTTGGATGCTTTTTGAAGGGAGGTTCCACTGTAATAAAGAAAGACAGGAATATTTTGACATTATCTTGATCAATCTCCGCCATTTGATCTGTTCAGAGAATGAAGGTGCTTCAGGAAGTCAATTTTCAGAATGTTTTAGTCCATTGGCGATAAGTTACTATAAATTATGCTTTGATTACTTAGCTTCGATTCGCTCTCGACATGTCTTGAAATTTGTTTTTAAGTTGCAAATTTGATCTTTTTTGCTATTTGGTATACTCTAGTCGCAGAGACTTATCTCTGTGAAATTTGGGCTGCTCTCCACTGGAGAGGACGTCGCCACAAGTGCAGCACCTACCCTTTTTTTTGGGGGGGGGGGGGGGGGAATTGTGAAACTTAGTATCAATTTGGTCATACCAGGCAGCAGGATTTCTCCCTGCTCTTATCAACTTTTTATGTGCGTAGAGCACACGGGTCAGACTAGCTTTAAGTCCCCATCCAAAGGATAGACATACAAACATTATTTAGATGTAACAGCCAAAACCTGCTAAGAATTATAGCAGGCTTATAGCCAAACTTATTTCTTCGAGAAAAATATGCGTTGCTCAAATTATTTCCATTGTTTTCGCATTTGTATCGCATGTATTTTATGGACTGTAAAACGCATCATAAGGTGTAAAGCCTCAATTTTACACAAATTTTGGATTTTATTATACGAAATTCTTGCTTATTATCAATCGTATTATTAGGTACAAACGTCTCAGTCTGGAAAATAATATATCGCCTTTGTAAACTACGCTACTGAAAGTTTGTGCATATCTTTTACCACTTTAGAGCTGTTTTCTCTCTCTCTTATAGAAAGCTGCAGTCAATTTTTTTTTAAATTCTCCAGTAAAGCATCTTTTTTTAGCTTTAGAAAAAGCAAGTACCGAATATTTTTCAGACTATAAGGCGTACCTCTTTATAAGGCGCACCCCCAGATTTTACTCAAAATTCAGATTCTTTTTATTATGTGTTCTTACTATACCAGCAGTCACTTTATAAAACGCAGGGATCTCACCCTGGGGGGGGGGGGGGGAAAGTATCGCCTTATAGTCCAAAAACTACCCCCAACAAATTTCTAAAGTAAAATTAGTATTTTTAGTCAGATTAACACTTGACTGATTGCAATAAGTCTCCTGCGGTCAGCTTAAAGGGAAAACAACTGATCCCAGGGATCAGGTCGTTCTCGCCAGACAAGTTCTGCCTCGCGGTGGCTCGCACAACAGGGAACAAAGAAGGGCGAACCGTCTCTCTCGCCAGCTGTGATTCAAATGCGGCGCGCGCTCAGCGCCTCCCCTCTTTTATAGTCCGGCCGTGCCTTTAAGGACGAGGGAAGATCACCACTAATGATAGCCCTTTCTTTAATCAAAGAAAAAGGGGGGATAACCTGTATAGCTCCAAAAGAACTCTGGAGTGGAGAGTACCACCATCCCTTACTGAGGTTATAAAGCACTGTTGCAAGCAGTCTAGTGCCAATCATGACTGAAATAATACGGTGGTTATTGAAATATCCAGGACAAAACGTGATGGCAGGGCTCCCAGGGACCCCCATTTGGGGGTCTATGAAGCACTAAAATTCTAAAAGACCCTCTAAAAGAATGTACAGGGGGTCCCAGGGATGCACTAGAAAAATTCTTTTTAGCATTCGCTATGCTACTGGGACCCTCTATCCCGCCTCTAGGACCCTCTATACTGTAAGTGAAGGAGTCCATGGGACCCCTTGTTTTGCGGGACGATTGGGAGCCCTGTGATGTTTTTTGCTATATATCAGAAGCTGCAGCTGCAGTTGATGTTTGTTGTCGTTTTCAACGCAGGCGGTTCATGCGGGGCGGGGGGCGGGGCGTGTTCCACGGGCGAAGGGAGCCAGACAGACACCAGCGCTCCTTCACCAAGTGACCTGCACACTAAGCCCCATCACCACCACCACCGTCATCGGCATCATCGCCCAGAGACAAAGAAAATAATCCTCAGATCTACTTTAAAGACCCAGCATGTCACGTGTCCAAATCATTGTTTTCACGCTTTTTCCCTCTTATAGCTGGTAAGAAATCTTCCAAGCATAAGAGGGAATGTGACACGTGGCATGGGGGGTCTTTAAAGATCCACCAGATAACGTGTCAAAATCATGGGTTTCACGTGTGTTTTCCCTCTTATAGCTGGTAAGAAATCTTGTTTTGACCAGGTTTGGTTGCCATAAAAATGCCCCCAAATTCAAAGCAAAACATTTTAAAGAGCAGCCTCAATTTGAAATTGGGGGCATGCGTATGTGGGTCACAGCTACCCAGAAAAAACCGAAGGGACTTAATTGTGGTGGGTCAGTGTATCTTTAAAGACCCAGCACGTCGCATGTCAAAATCATGGTTTTCACGCGTTTTCCCTCTTATAGCTGGTAAGAAAGCTTAAGAAATCGTCCAAGCATAAGAGGGAATGTGATGTGGTGCTGTGCAGTGCAAAGAGAGACAAGTGGGTCTTATCTAGTGTGGGGCTATCTACTACAATGGTGATGATCGAGTCTTGCACGGTCTTTTGCCTTTGCTGGATCAGTTTGACTCTTCTAGCACCATGGGCGAATACGTTCGCCCAGTACTTCACACTTCTCTCCCACCAAATGTAAGGCCATTCACTGCTAAGCACCCTGCCATGTGTTTGTCTACTTTCAGACCTTATGTCAGTGATTTTCCCGTTAAAGCAACGCATGCACACTCGGAAAAAAAATAGTTACTCCCCTCTTGTCGGTTGAGATGCAACGGACAACCAAGAATATTTTTTAAAATACATGGAGCAAGAAGAGTTAAGACAGTTTTGCATTTCGATGGCTTGGAGTCAAAACGGACTATCTTTAGATAGTCCATTGACGTATTATTGAACATATTGTGAAAACTAATAACTTGTTTCAAAAAAAGATTGCAGAAATATAAAAAGCATAAACCCCATTTTACATTAACTGCAGTCTTTTTTTTATACATGTTTTTAGTTTTTGCAAAAACATCAATAATAAGTCAATGGACCATCTAAAGATAGTCTGTTTTGACTCTAAACCATCAAATTTTGTGAAACCACTGGGGTTCATGACAAACAAAATCAGTGTCTGAATGATCACCATAATTCCAAATTTCAGTGGGCAACTTGATACCATAACTGCCCTCAAGTTTGTCTTGAAACATCCATTCATAAAATTGTGGGCGTAGAACATAGAATTATATAAAAAAATCTTGTACTTGAAAGACAGTTTGAATGAACTTCCAGCACTTATGGAATTTATTTTGCCCACAGTATTTAAATTCTCTGCAAAATTAATTAAAATGTGGGAATAACTTACAGGTGTGTTTTAAACATATCAATATCTATTGTTATAAATTCAGGACTTTCCTGGTGTTGCACTGCCTCCAGGCATTGCCTCCAGGATCGTTCCCACCATCTTTATTATCCACCAATGTCCCACATGTGTCTGTTCCAGACCGGAGGACGTTAAACGGATTTTCATTCAATTAAAATGTGGGAATAACTTTCTGAATGAAACTACTGACAGACCAGCAGTGATCAAAACATAACATGCTTGGCATGGTAATGAAACTAACGTAAGTTGCTGACAAGGTCTCAATACATTAAAAGAAGAATCCTCCAAAGTCGGAGTGTGGCTGCCTGTTGGGATGATCCCTGGAGTGTTTAAGCCAGGGTATGACAACAACAGCAAAAGAAGAAGAAAAAACCTCAAATATAATGCAGAGGACTGGAGCAAAACTTATTGTTTACAAATTAAAGGGAATGCTCACTTCGCAGTTGTTCAAATGTAGGTGGCTGCTGCTGCTGCCGCTTTACATTATTCAAAATTTGTTCATAAAGTGTTTGTTTTTTAACCTGTGTGTGTGAGAGAGAGAGAGAGAGAGAGAGAGATCAACAGTATGCAGTGATTGAAATTAGAATTTAGGATCTTAAGTGAGTGTCTCAGTTATGTCATGGATCTGAAGTTATCAGTCTGAACTTTTCTTGTGACAAGCAGATGTGATGGCTGACTAATATGCATAAATGTACATGTGTATGAATGTGAAATGTAAATGTTAGTGGGCAAATTGTGAATGCTTGGAATTCCTGTTTTTGTGTGTGTTTTTTTACCCAAAAAATGCCACATGGCTTTGGCAAAATGAATTAGACTTTAGACTTGAGTTACATTTTCATCGATCATCATGCTGTAAAATACTGCGCTTTAAAAAAAAAAAGTTTTTGTCTGGTTCTCTTGTATATGTGGAAGTGGCTGTTTTACAACAGCTGTAAATTCTCCATTGTGTTTGTATATATACACATCTTTATTGTTAAAAATTCGGGACTTTCCTGATGTTACACTGCCTCCGGGCATTGCCTCCAGGATCGCTCCCACCATCTTTATATCTACTAATGTCCCATATGTGTCTGTTCCAGACCGGAGGACATTAAGCAGAATTTCATCATCCATTGTGTCCGATACATTAACGGTAAATGATCATACCTTTTGCTATGCTGTTGGCTGTTCTGGTTTATTGTTGATATTTGTTCTTTTTTACATGCTAGTAAATGTGTGAAACTTTGTTCTCCTCTTGTGGTGTGTGGCTGCAGAAAGTGAAGGAACAAACCCTGTTGAGTTCCTCTTTAGCCAGTGTTTACATCCTGGTTGAAAATAATCGTTCTGATGATTAAATAACTAGCTTGTTGGATGTCCTGTGAAATTACCTTAAAATTGATGCACCTGCTGTTTTAAACAGTAGTTATGTACCGGTATATTGTATATCGTCGCTGTCTGACGCTAACCGTGTACAATCAGTGATTTTACTGGAGCATCAAAAAACATATTGTCGCCTGCTACAAAGTCAATCCCCATTTGATATACGCTTGACCCTTCTTCTTTACCGAGGAGTAAACATGTGACACAATAAAAGTTGCATTGACACCCAAAATTTTCGTGATAATTCAGTTACATGGTTAGTCACAAAGTTAGTGCATTGTTCTCACAATGGGAGATACGACAGCTGCCGGCAGTTACGCGATTAGCGTGACCAGTTACACGCTTATCGCGTCAAAACCAGCAACAACCCGCCACATACACGATTATTTCCGTGGTATCATGTGACAAATTTGAGCATTTTCATTGGTCGCAGACACAAGATATTTATAGAAGACCTGCGTGAGGTCACTGGAAGGAGTTTCAGTAAAAAATCTATTTTTGTCAAATTTTGTAGATACACGGTTAGCGTCGGACAGCGACGATATGCTTTGCACACAATATAGAATTAAATGAAACATTTTCACACACAAGTCTGCCATTCATAGACCAAAAAATAAATGTAAGACTGACATGATATTTTTAACAACATATATTTTTTAACCACTCTACCATCTTTGCAAAGGAAATTTAAACACATGCACAATGTCTAATCTTACACTGAAATTCTCCATAATTTTCCTTGTGTATATAATGCTCTTGCTGCCCTTCTACCACATTCATTCTCAGGTTAAATTGTTCACCCATACTCGGGTAACATCAAAACTACAGACATGTTCACAACAATGACTTATAGAGATTCTAAAACCTCAGGGTTTTTTTGCTAACTAGATCTTTGTGTGTGTGCAAACACCCACAAGACGTTTGTTTAGTGACACTTAGATACATGTGCTTGATAATGGCCGATGATCAACTAGATCTTTGTGTTTGTGTGTGTGCAAACACCCACAAGACGTTTGTTTGGTGACATTTAAATACATGTGCTTGATAATGGCCGATGATCACATTTGTAATGAGTTTCACATTATGAAGAAATGATGCATCTGTATTCAACACACAATAAAGGATCTAATTTGGTATATTGTAGTCACAGAGACTTATTTCTGTGAAATTCGAGCTGCTCTCCACCGGACAGCATGTCGCCGCAAGTTCAGTGCCTACCCAGTTGTTTTTTTTTATAATAAAAAAAAATTGGGGGGGGGGGGGGGACATAGGGTGAGGAGGGGGGGGGGGGCACACTTGGAAAACCTAGCTATCAATTTGGCCATACCAGGCAGCGGGATTTCTCCCTGCTCTTACCGACTTTCAACTGCCGTGGGATTTTTACGTGCGTAAAGCGCACGGGTCAGACTAGCTTTAAGTCCCCATCCGAAGGACTCGACGTTCAGTTCAATTTTCCTGTCGAACTAGAAAGGGCGAGGCTGGGATTCGAACCCGTGTCACTCACGTTGCAGTCAAGCATTGCATTTGGCACAAACGTCTTAAAGGCACAACTGAGGTATTTAAGAGCCGATCCCAGGAATCGGGTAGTCAGTTGTGAGTGGGAGAGAGAGAGAGAGAGAAGCAAGCCAGCGACACTCCTTGCTGCGGGCTTTCGCCTGCGCCAGCTTAGTTTTTCCCTCTTTTGTGTTTGAAAAGGGATGCTTTCGCTGCGAGCGCCAAGCAGAAACTGACATTTTTAGCCTACTGCTTGCTTATATAGTGCCGCGCTGGCTTTAACCACTCTGTCATCTTTCTCTCTAATGTAGTTTACTTAAGATGTTTTGCAAGGTTTCTTGTTTTAAGTTGCTTTTTTTTTTTGGGGGGGGGGGGGATTGAAGGGGGCATGCCACAAAGGTGGGATAGGGATTGTAGAAGGGGAGAGTGTCATAGGTCAAATATGAGAAATAACTCGATAATGATTTATGGCAGTCAATTACTCATTCATACATATTAAATACATTTTAAAATGACAGTTACTTCATTACACACTTTCAACAATACAAATCTTATACGAGCGTAGAGCAATCACAAAGACAAATTTAGGCCTTTGCAATCATGTGTGTGTGTATATGATTTAACAATTTATGGCGTGTTTTTTGATATATATTAGTTTAACTAATATTTTGAGGGCTTTATTATGACCATCAAGCTTGAATGGGGTTTTATACTACTTGGCAATGCACAAGGGCGATAATTTTATGTAGGTGGCGCATGCAATTCAGTACACAAGTCGGGCAAAGAATTTTCAATATAAAGCCTCATTGAGTACACAGCTGGTGGTCTTTTTCTGACTTGACACTTCATGCAAAAAGTTTAACAGGAAACCCGGTGCACACAATTAATTGCACTTTGATCGGCGGGAACAGAGCCCAGTCACTCGACCAACAGGCTGAATGAATGCCTGTACGCTGTTGACTTGCGCGGCCATTTTATTACCATCCGCGAAGCGAAGCTGATAATGTTTTCACGACTGTCTGTCTGTTCCTTTGCTGGCTGGCCTGACTGACTATGTATGTTACCATGATAGCATTTGAATGGAGGGACCTAGGACACTCAAATTGTGCGTGCTGATAGATAGTTCAAATATCTAGGTCACGTTCGAGAATGAAGTTCATCAAAGGTCAAAGGTCAAAGTCACTAGAGCCCCAAAAAGGCTGCTGTGCAGCTAGTGATCTAGTGTTTTCACACTCTAGTATGAAATGTTGCAAACATGAATACAAGAGGAAGATGAACATAGGTGATGAATAATGAAAGTTGATATTTTTGCCTTCACTGTGTCAGTTACTGAAGAATGTACAGAAATACAGTGGAAACCAGCTGATGTTTCTAATGATTTACCAACAAATTTGTTCCCAATTTAATCATTCTTATGGCAAACATGTTTTCTTAAATCTCAAAATATCGACTATATCAAAACAAATGTTCAGTTCTTCCAATTTTGACTTATCAAATTTACACTGTACTATTTGTCCACGATGCATTTTTTTCTTCTGTTGTAACATGTGAGGCACAAACTCGTATTCAACTCAAGCCATCATCATCTTCTGCTAACGATTGCGTATAATGCATATAAGAATTTGGCACACTTTCTTCCATTAAATTGCTATCATTCTCGCCTTGTCCCCTTATAGTGCATGCAAATGAAACAAAACAGAAACAAACAAGCTGACTGTGTCTAGTACCGACTGGTTCCATCAATGTTAACCCTTTCACCGCCGATGTCGCAACTTAGCACCACTGATTTCACACCCATGCTACTGAAAGGCATGAAAGTTGGATCAGTTATCCAATATCCTTATGTTGTTAATGTTGAGAGATAACGAAAGGATTTATTTGATACATGTCATTGGGGGATTCACAGTACTGCATATGCCAACTTTTCTTTACCTAGGTAAGTTTGAGATAAAGTTTTGGATGAAAAATGGCTGGCGGCGAAAGGGTTGAGTACAATCATTTTCTAAGCGCAGTTGTCATTGTCCATTTTTTGCTTTATTGTCAGTTTATTAAATTATTATTTTATCCAAAACAAAATGTACTGTACACTCCAATGTTTGAATCTCTACGTGTTTCATAAATGCCTTTTCTTTTCCCCCTATTTTTTTCCTCTATGGTACAATTTTGTGGTGTCCTTTTTCTCAGCTGTGTGACATTTTTAAAAAATCTCATGCATCCTGTTGACCTTTTAAATTGAATCCAGGGAGGAAAAGGTGTGATCAACCAAATAGTACATAAACCAAACAACAGTAACATTTATTTTTTCCCAGACCATCTACGGGCTACAATTGATACAACACTTTATAGGCTATGATATTTTTCCACTTTTTGCTACCCAAGTTGGTTCTAAAGTTACTACTACAAACAACACCCACATTTTTCACATTTATATTTACAGTGCACTTGTGTGTGTGTGTATTTGTGTGTGTGTGTGTGTGTGTGTGTGCAAATGAATGTGTGTGTACATGCATGTGTGTGTGTGTGTGCATGCAGATACATGTGTGTGTGTGTGTTTCACAACCAAGCTGACACAATACAGTGTTCACCGATTCCAGAGGAATGGTTTGCCAGCATAGCCGATGTGCATAGATTGCAAAGGTGGTGACGCATTATCATTCCACATATCCCAGACATCATATTTTTGTTCTCTAAATGCACAAGAAACATGAGTGGACACACATTCTAATCGGACTAGGGAGGAAGTGGCACGATGGTGGATAGGAAAAGGGTCATTTGTTCATTCAATGGTTGTAAAAAAAAAAGAAGAATTTTCTAGCAACCGTCTTTTGTCCACCGATAGTATTCTAGTTGCTCCACACATTTCTTTTTTTCATAGTTTGTGCTGCACACTGTATCTATCAAGTTCAATCATGCTGCATTCAAGTGAAAATAGTGGAATGTATACAACAACAGTGCAATTAGTGTCTCTGTATGTATCATTTCGGAGAGGCAAAGGAATTTAATGCAGAAGTAACCAAGGCAATAAACTAGTTGTCACCTTTTCACACACAAAAAGTTTCACATAGTATGAAACAAGGCAGAGGTTTTCTCTGAGGTTTCAGGAGAGGCAAAGGGACTTGAATGTAGTAGCCAAAGTCATGAAGGCAAAAAAGTCCTGGTTGTCACCACTTCACAGAAAACTCCCAGAAAAAACCCATTCACATTGCACTGTTGGCCAGTGAGTGTGTGCGTTGCACAACCACACGGCAGCTTCATGTAATCTGCTGCTTAAAAAATTAAAAAAAGCATTTTACAAGAAAACAAACACACTTCATGTCTGTTAACAACGACAAAACAAAACCCCCAAAAAACTTCACTACAGGAGAAAAAAAAAAGGTTCAGTCTGTTGTCAGGAAGAGAATAGACGCCACTACTGAACCACTTTAAAAAAACTAAAAAAAACTATTTATTCTGCTGTCTAAAAATGGAAAAAAGCAAACAAACTTCACAACCGAGGAAGTTTTCATGTAGTCTACTGCCACAAAAAAGCTAATCTACTGCACACACAAAAAAACACATCACACAAAAATCCGCTCAAAGGAAGACCTTTTAATTCCATCAGGACACCCGCACACCAAAACAAAAATGTGGGTAAAGCAAGCAGCGAAAGTGCAGGCGGAAAAGGCGGCGTAGTATTTGTGGAGGAATGCAACCATGGACATCATCAGGACTCGGCCAGGATCTTCACAGCGTAGTGACTCTGCCTTTGTTTCCCCCACCCCCACTAGCCCCAGCCCCCGAGGAAGGGGAGGGAGGGGGCGGGCGGGGGGCGCAGTGGTGGCAGCGGGGGCGGGCCTGGTCCTGCTCGTGCTGGATGGAGTTGAGGAGCTCCAGCAGCTCCAGTCTCTCCTCCTGCATCTTGTCCAGGTCCTGCCTCCGCTGCTGCTCCCTGTCCATCAGCAGCTTCACCTGAACACCACAAACAGGCATGTCAGGGAGAGGGATGTTGTTGGTTCACTTGCGAATGTGTGACAATGCATACGTGTATTAGGCCTACTATAAGTAGTAGTAGTCGTCACAGCAGTTGTTGTTGCTGATTGTTATGTGCATTTTTACTGGCCAAACGAAGTCTGACCGGTATTGTTTTGTCTGCTCATGTTATTGGATTTTTGTTTCATGTTTTTATTCCATTTCAATTTTGAAATAATTGTAGCCTTCATAGTAGGATGGGCGCTATATACATTTTCCTCATTATTATTATTATTATTATTATTATTACCTCTGCTAAAAGACTCCAGGGATCATCCCAACAGCGGAAGCACTTTGAACACTGTGGTACAAGTGCATCGGCTATGGATGAAAACATTACGTGCCTGACCGTTTTTTTTATCACCCCCGCCACATAGGCAGCCACACTCCATCTTCGGGGGATTTTTGGAGACTGGTGATGTTTTGCTAGGAGCTTGTGGTTAAAGATAATCCCTGCATAACTATGCATAGCGTAACAATTTGATATAGCCTTGGTGTTCTAGCGTATGTCGGTTGGTCTGACACAGCATTAAGCCAAGGTCAGGGTGATAAGACTAATGCAAACGGTCAACAACAAAGGGTACTGGAATGGTGCAAACCTCCAGGTCAGGTCAGGCTTTGGGGCAACCAGGCCTCGCGGCCTCTTGATGTGCCTTTTCTGTTGTTTGTTTGTTTCAATGATTTTGTTTTGAAATATATATCATCTTATTCAAACTGTACTATACTAGTCTCACAACTGACAAACTATGATCCCCAGATCAGAAGGGGCAACCCACTGAGCGCTATGTTGGAAAGCTGGGCTGGAATTTGTTTACGGTGCAGAGGCTTTGCCCGTAAGTGTACATGACTTTGGTCCAGTCTCACGGCCATTATAAGGGCCAATTCCCCACACCGCACCACAAAGAGCCAGTACAAATACCTCCTGGTTTCAGTCAATTGTCAATTCACAGAAAGACTACTCTTGTAAAATGCATTGGATTTTGATTGTAGGAAGTCAGTTTATGGAGAAAAACAACAACCCGAACTGCACTGATAAACAGAATAATGAAATGTTTTTTGGGTGATACCCCATCTTTTCTTAAAATATATAATAACAGATCCATTTTCTTTGAGAGGCTAAGAACATATAACTCATAAAAAGACAAAAGCATAACCTCTTTAGCAGAAGTAATTAAACAATCACAAAAAAAACTTGCAATAATACCCTTATGCAATGTAAGATCAGCATTCTGTTCTGACTTTAGAAGCATGTTGTAGGCTGACAATCTAATCATAACCTGTTTTCTGCTGACCCCACCAATTGGCTGTTAAATCCACCAGCACATCTCTGCTTTATCCTGTTTCTCTCTTGTCTTAATCTTAATCTTCAACCCTTGCGTGGCAACTAAGGGTTACATTATCATGTGAGACTTGACACATGACATGGAAAACTCCTACGTTGTTAACCTGTCCCTTCAGTATCATGCTCTCTTCCCCCCCGTCAATCAGTCAGTCAGTCACTCTCTCTGTCTGTCTGTCTCTCTCTCTCTCTCCCCTTATATAGCCTCAAGGGCTGACTCTGTAGAGACTACTAGTACCATCATCAGTACACTCTTGATGGCCATACTCTGCACCATGTGGATTCTCTACATGAATCTCTCTCTCTCTCTCTCTCTCTCTCTCTCTCTCTCTCTCTCTCTCTCTCTCTCACAGATTGTAAGAATAGGTGTTGCCTAAAATCATCATCCTTGTTAAATAAAGTTTTTCAATGTTCAGTGTTCTCTCCCTCAAACACACACACACACTCTCCACAGGGGGGTGGGGGTGTATGTGTATGCCTATTTGCATGTATGTGAGTGATTATTTGTTTTTGTTGTTGAGAATTTCTTGCTTTTAATTTTTGTTGTTGTTAAGCGCATAGAGCTCCACATTTGGTGGAGGAGTGCGCTATATAAATGATTCACTATTATTATTATTATTATTATTATTATTATTATCATTATACCGTGTGTGCGACCCTGGCCAGTTCAGCCTTCAGCTGGTCAATGGTGGTCTTCAGGGCGGACTCCCTCTGGACCATGTGGGCCCTCTGCATGTCTAGCCGGAGCTCCATTTCTTGCCTCTGGTCTTGCAGCTTGCACACCATTTCTGACCTGAGGATCTGAAACAATCGAAGGAAAATGAAAGGAAAAATCATGACGGCAAAGCCGACCTGAGGAAACAGTGAAAGGGAAACCTAAAAAAACAAAAAACAAAAACATGATGGGGAAGCCGATCTAAGGATCTGAAACAGTGAAAAGGAAAGTTTTTAAAAAAAAGAGAAAAAAGAGAAAAAAGACAACCTGAGGATCTGAAAAGTGAAAAGGAAATAAAAAAAATAAAAAACATGACCTGAAGATCTAAAACAGTGAAAAGAAAAGTTAAAAAAATAGTAATATGGCAACCTGAGGAACTAAAACGGTGAAAAGAAAAAAGTAAAAAACAAATAGGGGAAGACAGGGTAAAAAGCCCATGGGCGGGTAAGAAGCCCATGCCAATTATCTCATGAAGTAAAGCAAATTTCAGTCAAATTTGCCCATAAGACGAATGCTAAGCATTAACACTCGTCTCATGGGCAAAATGTGACTGAAATTTGCGTTATTTCATGAGATAATTGGCATGGGCTTCTTACCCGCCCATGGGCTTTTTATCCCGTCTTCCCCTATGGCAAAGTCACGTAAAAGTCCTCTCGTACGTCTGTTCCATCACTTGGCGCTGGTCTTGCAGCTTGCAGACCATGCACCGTTTCTGACGCGAGGATCTGTCTGAAAGGTAAAAAAGAAGCCACCATGCCAACCACTTTCCAGCCCATGAACATGCAAAAAAACATGTCTGCCTACAATTATGCGTTATGACCACACTGACGAACACATGAGCAAACCACTTAGAATTGACTGCAAACACATCAAAACACCATCCTGACCACTTCCAAGCTAAAAAAAACAACAACAAAACCACCTACCAGCAAGGTCATGAGCATCGAAATGAACCTTCCTTTTTAAGAGGCCTATCCTTCTGCCTAATTTGATTAAAATCTGTCTAGTAATTTTTCAGGAAATGTATCCTCAGATAGCTATAAAGCCATTTCAAGCCACATTTGTACAGTGCATGGAGGGTTGGTAGTGTTTTGTGGTATAATGTGTTCATAATTATATTCCACTTCGGTGTGTGCCACAGGCATCCAATATTGAATCCACTGCCAACTCTTTATGCACTGACTTTCTAGCTCTTTACATGTTGGGTTCAGGGAGTAGCTACACCACAAGGTTTACTTGCATCCCTTTAATTAGAGGATCACCCCAGTGGTTGGCTCTTTCTACCCACATGTATTAAAAAAAATTCAAATCGCAATTTCCGCATTTTAATAACTTATCTATTTTACCCAAAATGTTCTTCATTTTTCTTTTCACCTTGTGCTGGTTTGCTTAAATTGTGGACTTTTCGGCCTAGTGCAGAGAAGACACCATTCTTTTATCAGAAATGTCTTCCTGTTGGGGTTGATCCACAAGATAGTGTTTGTTAGCAGATATACATACTGACGAGAATTCCATAATTCGAAAGAGATCTGTCCCATTGGGACAAAAAGTAAACCAGCACAATCTTTTACTTTTATTTTATTCTTTTCACAAAAAGTATACATAGTTAGTGGTGTTTGTGGTTTCGTTGATAAAATACATAGCTAGACACACACACAGACACAGACAAGCTCCGACAAATAAGTCCGAAAGCTTCGCTCGGTAACTAAAATCTAAAAAACCCGGTCAAAACTTACCTGACAGGGCATGAAAACCTGACGCTAGCCTTCGCTCTAATCGCAATAGGCACATATTTATGAAGAATAACGCAAAGCAAAAAAAATACAAAAACATGACCACCGCCAGTGCACATTTCACATTGAATGGAAGAATGGAGCTAATAAGAGCAGCGTGGACAGAAACCATTTTTCTTCTTTCTCTGAATCTCCGTTTAAGACTTTGGTTTGGTTTAGCCTCGAATTTCGCGCACGTGTGACAAAACAAGGACAGGAAATGGAAATAATAAGAGAAGTTACATTGGTTGCTAATTTTAGAATGCCCAGCGGATCATCCTTCATCTGAAGGCTCACGTGGTTGTCGTCTTGTGTATCGGAAAAGCCGGTGTCACAATAAATAAGTACCTGTCATGAAATATCTACCTCGCATACGAACTATAACCATGGAAAGAACCAAGAAATAGAGCAGGAGGGTGTAAATCTACATATTTGCCGATAAATCCATACATGTAAAGCCATGTACTTAGTTTCGTACAATTCACAATGGCGGACAAACAAACGATTCTGATTGGCTAGGGGCAGCTAGGGGTACTTATTTGATAGAGGTAGGATATCATCTTCACACCGGTGTGACGTTCTCGCCTTGGATTTGTTCTCAAGATTCCTGCGCATGCGCGAAATCGATCATGACGTACCATCGATTTTGTTTTATAATCTTTTGTGTATTCGACACTAAATTGACCCTAAATCCCCTAACCCTAACCTGAAACCGTCAAATAAAGTTGATGGTACGTTATGAGATTACTGTCTCAATTTCGCGCATGCGCAGGAATCTTGAGAAGAGGGTCATCAGAGAACACTACACCGGTTCAAAGATGGCTCAATGTACTCCCCCCCCCCCCCCCCCCCCCCCCTCTCTCTCTCTCCATAGATACTGATGTAGGACTCCCCTGCATATCTCTGCTCTCTCTAAATAGACCCCTCCGGGTGGGAATGAAAAAACACTCTCTCTCTCACTCTCTCTCTGCACCATTCACGAAATAGGGGTGGGTGAGGATGGGGATAGAAAGACAAAAAGAAAGTACAGAAAAAAATAAAACAAAGGTATTTCACATGTTAGATTCCCTAACTTTATATTAGACAAATTAAACAAAACCTAGCCTTTTTTGACGCATCATGATTTCATCAGCTCATTAAAGCCACGTACAATTATATGTCAGCAAGAGCGAGAGTTTCTTTTAACTCGTTTTACCGTCTTATCATACCAAATATCGACTAAGCCTACAAAAAAGTAAGAGCAAGAAGCAATGTTGGTTTGTTAGTCCCCGAGCCGAAGGTTCGGGGAGCTATTGTTTTTGTCTGGTCCGTCCGTCCGTCCGTCCGGTGTCCGGTGTGCCTCCGTCCGTCCGGCTATTCGTCCGTTTTTCTCAAAAACTATTCAGTCTATCATCATCAAATTTGGTATACTAGTTTGCCAAGATGCAAGCTATCCACTGATGTATTTAGTTTTACATTAAGGTCAAGGTCGCGCCAGTTACGGGGTTCAAACCCCGAAACACATAATCGCTAATATCTCGCGAAGTTTTGCATGTATTTCAATGCAGGGTTTTTTCACATTTCACAGTTGTCATGAATTTTTCTGTGTGCGCGCGTGTGCGCATGATCGCGCGCGCTCAAGTCACGGGTCCGAACCCCAACTAAGGCTATATATCAAAAACTATTCAGTTGCGTGCTGTTTTGATGCGTTTTTATGTAGTTACGTGCCGTTTTTATGCGTTTTATGTATGTGTACAGCCGACACATTCCGATTTCGGAGTAGCTCGGCGATGCTGCGAGGGGACTTTGCAGCCGCTCGGCGTTGCACGTGTTAGTTTTAATAATGTTCAAAAGAAAAATACTGTGAACAGTAAGCATTACCTTAAAATACAACTCTCACTGCATTAAAATATACAGAAAACAAGACAGCACAAACAATGTACCTGCCCGTACATTCACATTATCTACTACACCCCCCCCCCCCCCCCCCTTATTCTTCTTCCACCTCTTCTTCTTCATAATTAAGTAGGGTAAGACGGGGTAAAAAGCCCATGGGCGGGTAAGAAGCCATGCCAATTATCTCATGAAATGAAGCACATTTCAGTCACAGTTTGCCCATGAGACGAGTGTTAATGTTTAGCGTTCGTCTTATGGGCAAAATTTGACTGACATTCGCTTCATTTCATGAGATAATTGGCACGGGCTTCTTACCCGCCCATGGGCTTTTTACCCCGTCTTCACCTACATAATATATTATGATATGCACAAAGAGGAGAACGCATGCAAGAAACAGTTCTACAAAGATGAGAAAGCGAATATATGATAGCACCGTACGTCCACATTTGCATAGCAAATCAATAAAACTGTCGTTATCGTCGTCAAATACACCCCTCTCCCCTCTTAAATGGTCATCGAAGACGATTAGCTTGATTAGCTTGAAGTCCTCGCACGAGTCAACAAAGCGACGTGAACAAACCGGAAACGGGGTACATACATTTAATCAGTTTGATTAGCTGCTATTTTTAGAACGAGGAATAGCCTTTATTTGGGTTACGTGCTTGGTTTTCCAGATCGTTGAAAGCACTCATCGACCCTCTTCCTGCACTCACCCCCCCCCCCTGCACTCTCTCCCCCCCCCCTCTCTCTCTCTCTCTCTCTCTCTCTCTCTCTCTCTCTCTCTCTCATCTGCGTATCTTCACATTTCAAGCACTGATCATGCAACTTCTAAGAAGGAAAAGAAAAACAATTAGGAACTAGGCTAGAAATGCACAAGGCTATTAAGATTTTTTCTTAATCCATCATTCGGTCTAAGAATCATTTTTCAATTAAACCTAAACATTTTGGAACAACAAATAACAAGATAAGCTTTGTTTGGCTATCAATCAAAAACTCAAAGAAACAACAAATAACAAGATAAGTTTTGTTTGGCTATCAATCAAAAAACTCTAAGAAACAGACACAACATTCCAGGACATAAAGAAAATAACAAAAATAGAAAGAAAGGAGAAAAGAAGCAAGTAATGGATTTGAAAAAACCCAGAATTTTTTTTAACAAAGCTAAGAAAAACACACAAAAACCAATTAAATAATCCAGGCCTAATTAAAATAAAACGATTTCTTCAATAGACTCAACGGGGACAATATTTAGAAGGACAACGAGTAGGTATAAGGAGAATAGTCACTCACCAATAAGCAAGTTAGTCACAATATTTCCCAAAGCCACGACACCAACTGCACCGTACATCAACAGAGTTGGAGCCACAATATACATCATGAAGGTAGGGTGCTGCCTCGCCCATTCACACACACACTCCGGTAACCACTCGGGAAACATCTTGAAAATATTTACTGAATAAAAAAACTTCTTTTTCTGCTTTCCTTTTTAGAAAGAGTTGTTCAGATTGTCGTTCACAGCGACCACCTAAGCGTTGTGTTATTCAAAGTTCGCTACCTGAACTGATTCTACCAAAGATACTGGATGTTAAATTTAAAGCTCTGATTCCACCGACGAAGGACCTGCTACAGATAAAGATGCAGAAATCGTGTGACCGCTTCCTTCGGTAAACACCAATGTACGACCATGGTTTTGATTGGTTTTTAGCACACCAATGAGATTTGGCTACCAGCGGTGAACCCCCTTTCCCTACCCCTCCTCCCGTCCCCCAACAATGTCATGTTTAAACTCGATTTAATTAAAAATTTAATAGAAGAATGTCAGCGATTTAACTTTACTTTCTTTTAAAATGTTAACACACACACATATAAAAAAGAAACACAAACAAAAGACCTAATTTTATTCAACTCTTTGTCCAAATGTTGTGGAGGATAGGCCTAGCAGTATGATAGAATAATCACCGATCTTTGGACTACAGTTTGTTACTAACCGTATCAAGCCGCCTGATGTTACATAATCGACGTGTCGTTGCCATGTTCAGCTGACATCGTTGTTCGACATCCCAGTGTGACCAACAAACGACTTGAGAGAGAAAGAGAGGGAGATAAATCGAAATGCTTTGGCATTGCAGTACCTCCAGGATCGTCCCACTCTCTGTATAGTTAAAAATGTCCAATACGTGCCTGTTCCAGGCCGAATGGTGACTTTCAAACAAGATATCAGACTTCCATTGACCATAATTCATTATTTATATTAGAAAGCTTAGATACAAGCTTTCTGATATATAGCTTAGATACAGTGGCTACGAAGTACTGTTACATATTGTTAAAGCATTTAGTTGGTTAGACGAAGTAGATAGATGAAGTAGACCCTAAGCTGGAACACAGGGCTACCGTGTCTATTTAAAATATATTACTGAACAATACACAGTGGCTACGAAGTACTGTTACATATATTGTTAAAGCATTTTAGACGAAGTAGATAGATGAAGCAGACCCTAAGCTGGAACACAGGGCTACCGTGTCTATTTAAAATATATTACTGAACAATACACAGTGGCTACGAAGTACTGTTACATATTAAAGCATTTTAGACGAAGTAGATAGATGAAGCAGACTTTAAGCTGGAATACAGGGCTACTGTTTGTATTAAACACTGGCGTAGGAACGGGGGGGGGGGGGGGGGGGGGGGCAGCTGCCCCCCCTGGCTTCGAGGAGGGGGGGCAGACGTATCTCTCTCCCCCCCCCCAATTTTTTTAAATTTTATAACGGCAACAAAAACAAAACACACACAAAAAGAAAGGACACAAGGAAACGAAAGAGTTAATAGTCTCAGCCCATTCACTACACATTGCTGTCATGGACTTGGTACTGCATCAAAGATGGATTTGAGGGGGGTTACAGGGGTTCCACCCCCTCAGACAAAAAATGGAAAGAAAAAGAGGAAGACAAATTGTAGTTCCATGCTACAGTTATTCTCTCACGAGAAGCCTTGATTGCATCTTTTACATTCAAATTATCATCAGCTTCTGGGAGGCAATCCCCCCAGACCCATCACCCCAACCCAACTGACCACTTGGAGCTACCCCCTCCCCTCTTTCATGACTGGCTGATCCGCCCCAAACATGGTTGTATTTTTATGCTTTTTTGTTGTCTCCTTTCAATTCACATCTATATTATAATACGCGTGCCGATAAGAATTTTTAATCTCTATTTTCTCCTAAGTCGCGGCGATTTTTGCCTTCAACTGTGAAATATAGGGGCACGTGTATGTGCTTAACAGTTCTTCCAAGTGAAATTCACCAAGTCGTCGATTAAAGCCGGGATTTCACATAAAATTTGCTTAACGGAGGGAGTAATTTTGAAGAAAGACAGTTTCACGGAATAGCTGTGACAGTGGAATAGCCGTGACGTCATATCCTTTACGCGAAACTTTGATTTTTTTGTGCTTGAGGAAACAGCCGTGATCCCTGTATGACCTTTATGTCGGAGGCCCCCAACAACAATCACCAGGTAAAAAACACTCAAACTGCCAAAATGTTTTCAAAAACAAAGTGGATTAATCCTTAATCGGGCCCCTTCGTACATACCGAGGGGGGGCAAACAAGATGCTGCAATAGCCTGAGTAGCAGAATGTGTCGTCTGCTAAAAATGGTTCATTTTTAGACTGTGCGTGTGATAACAAAAGGCAGAGGCTAGGCCTAACTCACTGCACCTAGAAACTTCTATGGTTGCTTTGGTTAGAAGAAGGGAGAGGGGGAGGGGGAGAGGTGGCTAGGAAGAAGAGGGAGGCGAGTAGGGCTTTTTTACAAATAGTTCCTCTACGTTCTGGAAGTTTGGTGTTTGGTCTAACCATATTTGTTTTGAAAGGTGCATAACGGAGAACAACGCATCTGCGCTCATGAATTGACAAGAAACCGAGAAAGCATTGATTAAGTGTGTGCTGTCTACTATGTGTGTGTGTGTGTGTGTGTGTGTGTGTGTGTGTGTGTGTGTGCGTGTGTGTGTGTGTGTGTGTGTGTGTGTGTGTGTGTGTGTGTGTGTGTGTGTGTGTGTGTGTGTTTTCACAACATTTAGGCACCTACTTTTCTCAAAGTGACAAAACCTAAGTCTGTTCTGTGCGAGGCTTGCAATTGCTTTCATGAAGCTGGGTGAGGTGTCCGACTTGACTGCTTTCCCTTCTTCCTCTTATAATAATTTTTTTACATCAACTGTCTAAGAAGCCTTGATAGCTCAATAGGTAAAGCGGCGCGTCCGCAAATCAGTAGGTCGCGGCACGCACCTCTACACACGTCCGTGGTCGCGGGTTCGAGTCGGCCCTTCGCCACATTGTTGTGGGGTGGGGGTGTTTTTTTTTTTTGGGGGGATCATCATCTTTTTTAAAGGAGAGGGGAGTGGGCGGAAGGGATTGGGCACCACCACATATTGTTTGGTCTCTTTTCTTCATTATTTACATCTAACCAGTTCTTCTTCTTCTTCTTTTTCTTCTTCGGTCGCTCAGACAGGTTCCTATCAATTATGAACGCAGATGCTTCATGCTGCTGTGCGGAGCACGGGTTTATCTAGTCATGTTTTATTTCATTCATAGATTTTTTTATATCATTGATTATAATTATGTTTAAAAATAACAATAATAAAGTATTTTGTAGGATTTACTAAGTCATGTAATTTAACCTATCCATTCATTCGTCTTGCCTGTGCGCTTGCGCCCCCCCCCCTCCCCCCCGTTTGTTGGCAATCCTGCCCCCCCTGGTTGAAAACGTTCCTACGCCACTGTTAAAAATATATTACTGATAGATAACCATAATAAAAAAATGTTTTATACCCGAGTCCTTCTGATGACCAAATGTTTAGGTCATAAGTGATGACAATTATCGAACAACAAAACTTCAAGACATTAAAATATATTAAAACAAATAGTTTAAACATCACTCGATAATGTTCACGAAAAAGTGTTTTTTTCTCAAAAGAAGGCTTCATGAACGGCTACATTTGACATCTAATATCATTTTCTGTTGTAGAACTTTCCAAAACCACTGAAATAATCTGAAACTTTTATTTATTTAAAATGTAAGATGATGCCTATTGCCTATTTATGTTAAAGAACCATCTAGGCAGTGTGATGAAGCCTTGATAGCTCAATAGGTAAAGCGGCGCGTCCGCAAATCAGTAGGTCGCGGCACGCACCTCTACACACGTCCGTGGTCGCGGGTTCGAGTCGGCCCCTCGCCACATTGTTGTGTGTGGTGAGTTTTTTTTGGGAGGGGTCATCATCTTTTTTAAAACCCAACAGGAAAAAATGACTTGAAAATAGCACTACAAATTGACACACACACGCACGCACGCACGCACGCACGCACGCACACACACAAATGAAATGAATATCTTTGAACGCACCTTCAAATTCCATCGCACTAAAATCGACCAGTAAAGACACAAGAGTCATCAGTGCCAGGGGGCACCCGAAGAGAACGAGGCTCAGACCAGGAACACAAGATCCGAACATGGAATTGAGGGCACCAGCAATCTTCGCGTTTGCCCATCCAAGAACCAAACTAAACATCCATGGCAGTTTATAGAGAAACATGTTGTCACCAGTGCATTGAGTGAAACGAGACTGAGCTGTGTCTCTTAAAGAACTGTGCAGTTTCTCCGAGCAAAGTTGTCACAAGTGATTCAGTTACTAAGCTGTTTCTCTTTTCTATTAGCAAAGTTGTCACAAGTGATTCAGTTACTAAGCTGTTTCTCTTAAAGAACTGTGCAGTTTCTATTAGCAAAGTTGTCACAAGTGATTCAGTTATCAGCTACAACGGAAACAGGCTTTGTCGGTGGTATTTTTAGCGGCCCATTTTTAGCGTACGCACACAGAAAGTGGAAATCCCGTGATTGGTCGTCAAATCATCATTTAATGGTAACATAGCCCATGCTTTTAATGATGAAATAGCCCATACTTTAAAGACCCCCCACGTCACGTGTCACGTTCCCTCCTACGCTAGGAAGATTTCTTAAGATTTATTACCAGCTATAAAAAAAAGTATAAGAGGGGAGACACGTGAAACCCGTGATTTTGACACGTGACGTAATGATAAAATAGCCATGATTTTAAAGATAAAAATAGCCCATGATTTTGATGAGAAAACAGCCCATATTTTTTAATAAGAAAATATGCCATAATTTAATGATAATACAGCCCATAACTTAATGATAAAATGTCCCATGATTCTCATGCCAATAGGACGCAAATCTCATCGTTATCCGCCCATACTCCAACAATTAATTAAGAAGTCTTCTTGATTGAAATGAAATGTACCATATCGAAACGCACCCAAAACGCAGATTCTTTGAGGTGGAAGACACACGCGCGCGCGCGCGTGTGTGTGTGTGTATGTGTGTGTGTGCGTGCACGTGTGTGTGTGCACTGATTAATGCGATATTAGTGAAAGAGAAGGAGAGGCGGGGAGTCCGTGACAGAGATAGAGAAAAACATTAAAAAAAGCCCAAGAAAACCCCCACTCTACCCTTACAATACAATAATTATGAAAACATGTTTTTAAATTTACGATTTTTTGTAATTTACGATTTTTTTCTCCCACCTTTTGGGGGGTTTGCTACCCCCCCCCCCCCCCCCCCCCCCCCCTCTAAACCAGCGCTACGCTAAACGCAACCAAAAGGGACACGATTCGTTGCACAGAAAACATTTTGAAGCAATAGAATACGCACCCTCCAAAAGCTCTTCGACATCGAACTCGGAATCGGTTAGTGAAGCAATTCCAATCAACACGAACATCAACAGAGGAAACAAGGAAACGTAGATGATAGGCTTGAGTCCAATCATCCTTATCAGGGTAGACAATTTTAAGCTGCCCATTTACCCAAACAAATGCAGATTCAAACGAAGCACCATTTTCTTCGGCTCTGTGCGGTTTCGATGACCCAAACCACCCAAATGATGATGACGGGTGAAGACTGACTAAAGAAGAAGAACCACGTGTGAACTAACAACTACAATGGAAGCTGACGTTGGTTAGATGGTATTTCTAAAGGGGCACACTGACGGACGAGTTTTTGTAAGAAACACGTCCAGATCACCAGGAAAACAAAGAGATCGCAACACTCACGTTGCTCTGGTTTCCCATAAATTAAACCGCCAAATCGGCGATTCCTCCTTGGCGGAGGTGCTGGAAGTCACATCCTTTCTAATGGCCGCCTGAGTTTAGACCAAATCGTTTGCACGAAATGTTCACAATATAAGCCTTTTTATCATTTTTATTTTATACAGTTTACCAAAAGGAGTTCTGCTCACAAAGGAATTAGCTCCTTTTTTTTTTACTATTGCACTACAAAAAAGAAAAAGCTTCAACCACAATGAATGGCATCCACCCATCCCATCCAAAATTACTTCTCTCTCCAGCATCTGCGCCAACGGTTTGATATCTAGGAAACAAGAGCAATGTGAGTGTTCCGATCCTTGAAAAGGCCGTCTTTCTGGTGATCTCGACGTGTTTCTTGCAAAAACTCATCCATCAGGGTCCACCTTTAACACACTTACGGGAAAACCCTTTGTCACTCATGACTACTTGTCATTTGTTTTCGCCTAACAGAGAAGAGCATGGGTTTAGTAGGGGGCCTACATATAGTTGCTCATCAAAGACTTTCGTTAAGAAGAAGATCGAGTTACCCTATATCATTATACTATTCACGTATGGTCTGAAACCTGTAGTTCGCAAACATATATTTTTGTTGTCAGTTGATAATATTTTGAGAAAACTCCAAGAAAGCAGTCATTTCTAACTATTTCTTAGGGTTAGGCCCTATCATTTTAATAATTTGTGATCAACATTCATTTTTGAAAAAGCATGAAACATGTTAGTCAACCAAATTGGGCTAAAACCATGCAGGACCTAAGCCTCATTACTTTGCCCGTTTGTGATAAAAATTTGTCACACGATTTTTAAACACTTTCATTTCGTTTTGAAATCAGTCAATTTTTGTTTGTTTGTTTTGTTTTTGTTTTTAGTTTGTTTGCTTATTTGTCTTATTCTTTAATTAGTTTCTTCATCGTTTGTTTCAATTCTTTATGTGAGAGTTGAGAAATAGAGCAGCTAATAGTAATAAACGCAATCAGCATCAAAACATTCAATAGACAGAAGCACATTAATTTCGATCAACAGACTTTGGGATCCGACATGCCATGCCATGACGAGTGATGGGACATGCCATCACATGTCTATTATTACATCCTCAAGCATGGCTTCAGAACAATGACACTGAAAACAATTTCATAGAACATTAACTCCGATGAAACTCTAGGGACACGCCAAGAACAATAACTGAGGAAATCGCGTCCCAAACCATACTCACCTTCCACTGCATAGAAATAAGCATACCTCACAATCAGGCACAGAAAAACCAAACAGAGGCAGAGTATTAGGCAAGGACTACAAGAACCAAACATCAATCTTATAGAAGTCACAATATTTGATGTACCCCACATCAGAAACGCGAAAGGTAAAAGATGAGCTACTTCATTTCTGACAATGGGCAAAGTTAGTAGTCTTAAAAGAAACATTTTCCCCCCCACGATACAAGGAATAAGACTCGGTGTACACTCGGTGAGGTTTCGTTCAAACTCCACGTGGGAATCGCCCCACAGCCACAACGGAAATTGGTTGTGATTGGATAGTATTTTTAGAACACATACACAAAGGGGAAACACACACTTCGATCTCGGCAAAAAGGCCCGAACAGGTAGTCGAAAATCCACCAAAGTACCGAAATGCATCCAAATAAAGACGATCATCACAGCACGCCGCAAAGACGAGTTTGTTTTAATGGTCGGACAAGTAATCAGCAAAATGTAAGAAACGGGGTATCTTTTTAGCCCTCAGTGAGGTCATGTGTGATGCTAGACAGAAAACTGACCATATTTTGGTCACAGAGAAAGAGAGAGAGAGAGAGAGAGAGAGAGAGAGAGAGAGAGAGAGAGAGAGAGAGAGAGAGAGAGAGAGAGAGAGAGAGAGAGAGAGAGAGAGAGAGAGAGAGAGCTTGTCCTGCCAACCCAGTTAGTGCGTGACCGAAGGAGAGGGACATAGAGAGGGAGCGTGAGAGAGAAAACATTGAACAACGAACAACATTGTATTGCCATCTATATTATAATACGCGTGCCGACAAGAATTTTTAATCTGTATTTTCTCCTAAGTCGCGGCGATTTTTGCCTTCAACTGTGAAATATAGGGGCACGTGTAGGTGCTTAACAGTTCTTCCAAGTGAAATTCGCCAAGCCGGGATTTCACATGAAAGTTGCTTAACGGAGGGAGTGATTTGAAAGAAAGACAGTTTCACGGCAGTGGAATAACCGTGACGTCTAGCAAAATGTGTCGTCTGCTAAACACGGTCATAAAACCGAGCAAGCATTGATTAAGTGTGTGTGTGTGAGTGTGTGTGTGTGTGTGTGTGTGTGTGTGTGTTCACAACATTTATTATTTTCAAAGTGACAAAACCTAAGTCGGTTCTGTGCGAGGCTTACAATTGCTTTCATGAAGCTGCGTCAGGTGCCCGACTGACTTGACTGCTTTCCCTTCTTTCTCCCTTCTTCCTCTTATAATAATGTTTTTACATCGACTGCCGTACAAGCCTTGATAGGTCAATGGGTAAAGCGGCGCAAATCAGTAGATCGAGGCACGTCCGTGGTCGCGGGTTAGAGTCTGCCCCTAGCCACAATTTTTTTTTTTCTCGGGAGGAGGGGCATCATTTTTTCTTAAAGGAGGGGAATGGGCGGAAAGGATGGGGCACCACCACATATTTTTGGATCTCTTTTCTTCATTATTTACATCTAACCAGTTCTTATTCTTCGATCGCTCAGACAGGTTCCTATCAATTATGAACGCAGATGCTTCATGCTGACGTGCGGAGCACGGGTTTATCTAGTTAGTTATAATCACAACTGCGTGAAAAGGAAAAGACTAAAAATTGCTAACAGATATCCCGTTAGTAGCTTACTGAGATGAACATATGTCATGTTACGTTCATATGCCCACAAACTTTTGCAATCATCCGCCTATCATAAACACACACACACACACACACGCACACGCACACGCACACACACACACACATACACACACGCACACATACACACACAAGAGCGCGCGCACAGAGAGAGAGAGAGAGAGAGAGAGAGAGAGACAGAGACAGACGCAGAGAGAGAGAGAGAGAGAGAGAGAGAGAGAGAGAGAGAGAGAGAGAGAGAGAGAGAGAGAGAGAGAGAGAGAGAGAGAGAGAGAGAGACACACACACACACACACACACACACACACACAAACACAGATAAAGAGACAGAGACACACGGAGAAAGAGCCCCATCAGCCAACTGCTCACCCACCTCTATGTTCGCCCTGAGCTCAGCGATGCAGTTGTGCTCGCGGTCCTCCTCCGTGACGTAGTCCTGACCGCACCCGTTACTGCACTGCTGCTGCCCCCTCTCCCTCTCCTCCCTCTCTCTCTCCTCCCTCCTCCTCCCCGGGCACTCCTCCACGTGCTGGCTCATGTCTGCGCGTGCGCAGCGCGTGCCGCAGCCGTGACGACACTGGACCTCCTCCAGTGGGCACTCGGTCTCGTGAGCCTGCGCGAACTCCAAGGGAGAGACGTGGTCGCAGCCCAGGGTGTGGTTCTTGCAGCGGATCCGCAGGCGGGCCAGGTCGTTGCGCATGTAGCGAAACAACGGTCTGGAAATTGGCCAACATATAGGTGAGGACGGGGTAAAAAGCCCATGGGCGGGTAAGAAGCCCATGCCAATTATCTCATGAAATGAAGCAAATTTCAGTCACATTTTGCCCATGAGACGAGTACGAGTGTTAATGTTTAGCATTCGTCTCATGGGCAAATGTAACTGAAATTTGCTTTCTTATGGAAATATCTGTCTAAATGTATGCCTGTTGGGCTGTACTCGCCTCTCTGTATGTCTGTCCGTCAGTTTGCCATTTGGGCTCTTAACTCGAGAACCAATGGCAGCACTGGGCAGACCCTAAGAAACAAATTGTATATTTGATCAACACCTCCTAGGGGAAAATGAACAGACACACATTAAAACAGTACTGTGAAACAAAGTTTTAGACAAAGGACACAATTAGTAGGTTTTCAAAAAATAAGGACAGACCAGGGGAAGCAAGTTCAATAGCCTAAGATCAGATCTGAGGCAAAGTTGTTACCTTTGAAGTACAGTGATCTCGGCCCTAACCGATGTTATAAACCACGTTACTCCCACCTCTTCCCCTCAACGTCCAGACGACATCACCATCATCTGTCCTGCCCAGAGTCCACTTATCAATACCCAAAACTTATAGAATGTTCTTTTGGTGGAAATATGTTTTTGTTTAGTCACGATGCTAGCACACACTACAGACAAAGAGAAAACACAGCCTTATGATAGATATAATAAATAATAAAATAATTAATAATGCTTATATAGCGCATAATCTTGCAAAGCAACTCAATGCGCTTTTCACTCACCATTCGTACAAACATTTCTAACAAACTGGCCCACGCATCCTCACCATACATCTCTATCAAAATGAATACATATTAGAGAATGCATTGCATATAATCATAACACAACACACCAACACCCACGTCCCTTCAACACCACCACCCCAACCAACCCCCCCCCCACCCCCCCCCCCCCCATCCCCACCCCTGCCCCCCTACTCCCCACCGTCACCCCATACACACACACGCGCACGCGTTAACCTCAAACTCAACGTCTTCAATGAGCTGGAAAACAAGAGTGGGGAAAGGATCATAGACTTTGCAGAGAGAAAGCTTTCCTGAAGAAGTGGGTCTTTAGTTGGGACTTGAAGGAAGGAAGAGTGGACTGGTTACGGGTATGGTCAGGGAGAGAATTCCAAACGTTTGGTGCAACAAAACTAAACGCCCTCTCACCCGAAGATTTCAAGGACCGCTTAGGAACTTTAAGAAGTTTCTGGGAAGAAGAACGAAGAGTACGAGAGCTTTGGTAGGTGCAGAGAGAAGAAGAGAGGTAGTGAGGAAGAGTTTTGTCAAAGTGACGAAAAGCGAGAGTAGCCATCTTGAACTGCCAGCGGAATTTGACAGGAAGCCAGTGGAGCTCAGCCAAAAGAGGTGTGATGTGATCACGCTTTCTTTTGCCAAGCACAAGCCGAGCAGCACTGTTCTGCACTCTCTGTAAGCGCGAAATCTGTTCTGCTGGAAGCCCAGCATACATCGAATTACAGTAGTCCAATCTGGACAACACGAAGGCAGAAATCAGTCTAACAGCAGCATCTCTGGACAGGAAGGGTCTGATGGAGGCGATACGCCTTAGCTCTAAGAAAGATGCACGACAAACACTAGATATTTGCTCCTGCATCGACATGGTTTGATCGAGGGAGACACCGAGGTACTTAACAGTCTTCCGAAATGGCAATTCGGATCCAACAATATTGATGGAATCTGTTTTAACTTTCTTCAGGGAAGAGGAGGTGCCAACAGGCATCACCTGGGTCTTTTCACTGTTCAGTTTCAGCTTGTTACTGGTCATCCACCCCTGAACACTGCTGACACACTCAGAAACCTCTGATTTAACCGACTGAAACTCATCAGGAGTGCCACTCCTGGACAGCTCTGTATCATCTGCATATTTGTGAAAGTTACATTTGTGTTCAGATATAACATCAGATAAGGGCTGAGAATAAAGTGTAAAAAGAACTGGCCCCAGCACAGACCCCTGGGGTACACCATACAGCAGAGGAGAGAGAGAGGATTTAACACCGCCAACCATAACGGCTTGGTTTCTTTCCTTAATGTAGTTTTCGAACCAGCTGAGAACCACCCCATCAATACCAAATGTGACTCTAAGCCTCTCAATGAGAATGGAGTGGTCAAGCGTATCAAAGGCGGCGCTCAAATCCAGCAGGGTTACAAGTGAAACAAGTTTATCGTCAGATTTACATAGCAAGCAATCTAGAACGCTCAAAACAGCAGTCTCGGTACTGTGATGCTTCTTATATGCTGACTGACAAACCTCGAGCAAGCCATTATCTGATAGGTGGGTCTGAAGCTGTCTCAACACAACTCGCTCAAGAATCTTTGACAGGAATGGGAGGTTGGAGACTGGTCTAAAATTCTTCAACTCATTAGGGTCAAGCCCTGTTTTTTTCAACAAAGGGGTGACCACTGCTTGTTTGAATTGTGGAGGCACTGTACCTGATGAGAGGGATTTGTTAACAATGTCTGTAACTAGGGGGATCACATGAGAAGAACATTGTTTCAGGAGAGAAGTGGGGATGGGGTCAAGTACACAACTTTTACTGGGGGACTTGGCTATCAAGTCAGCAATCAGTTTTTCATCAACAGGTTCAAAAGAAGAAAAAGTTGGACCACAGTATTTATCAAATTGATATAAACAAGGGCATCGCCGAGCGGCAGCAACCCATTGTGACAATGCAAACCCGGCCAGAGTTATGTCCTCTCCCCCCCCCCCACCCCCCAATAAACACACCACTTTCCACCCTTACAGA
>JAGGCT020001242.1:45000-50000 GCA_017654935.2 Phymorhynchus buccinoides
GCAAATGATTTAAAGAGAGAGAGGGACAGAGAGAGAGAGAGAGAGAGAGAGAGAGAGAGAGAGAGAGAGAGAGAGAGAGAGAGAGAGAGAGAGAGAGAGAGAGAGAGAGAGAGAGCCTTGGGTGTTGCTGTAGTAGGAGCTTCCATGCCATGTGTTAATGGGTTTGTCGATCTCCCTTTAGCCACATTAACATATTACTTCTGAGCCAATTTAAGAGAGAGAGAGAGAGGGAGAGAGAGGGAGAGAGAGAGAAAGAGAGAGAGAGAGAGAGCCTTGGGTGTTGCTGTAGTAGGAGCTTCCATGCCATGTGTTAATGGGTTTGTCGATCTCCCTTTAGCCACATTAACATATTACTTCTGAGCCAATTTAAGAGAGAGAGAGGGAGAGAGAGAGAGAGAGAGAGAGAGAGAGAGAGAGAGAGAGAGAGAGAGAGAGAGAAAGAGACTCGGACAGAGAGAGAGAGAGAGAGAGAGAGAGAGAGAGAGAGAGAGAGAGAGAGAGAGAGAGAGAGAGAGAGAGAGAGAGAGAGAGAGAGAGAGAGAGAGAGAGAGACTCGGACTCAGAAACTTTATTTTAGAAATATATATAGAGAGAGTGTATGCCTGTGTTTGTGCAATAATCATATTTTTGAGAACATATTTTTTTAAATAAATACAGACATGAAACCCCCCCACAAGAACAACAACAAAAGCCAAGCACTGCGATCGTACCTTTATTTGTGGCACCCTTGGAAAGGGCGAGAACTTTCCTAATTTTGATTCGCATTATTATGAAACACAAGGCACGTCGTTGTCCAGAGTAGTGATTACAATACAACTAAACCTTTTAATTTTAATTTGCGTTTTAGGCTTTTTTCATATAAAAGGTCAGTGTGCACGTGGGCGTACGCACAGCGCATAAAACAAAGCAATTATATTGCGCGCGCGCGCGTGTGTATGTGCTTGTGTTTAACATATTGTTGCGTTCATTTGTTTCTATTGATGGTTTATTAATTTATTAATAACTTGAATGAAAGAAAATCTGCTTAACGTTCTCCGGTCTGGAACAGACACATACGGGACATTAGTAGAT
Organism: Phymorhynchus buccinoides; assembly: GCA_017654935.2. NCBI lineage: Eukaryota > Metazoa > Mollusca > Gastropoda > Neogastropoda > Raphitomidae > Phymorhynchus > Phymorhynchus buccinoides. The sequence continues at coordinate 46,072 of JAGGCT020001242.1, forward strand.
ATACATATGGTGGGAACGATCCTGGAGGCAATGCCCGGAGGCAGTGCAACACCAGGAAAGTCCCGAATTTTTAATAATACAGATACGTATACATGTTGATTATTAATAACTTATTTATTATTGTAAGCGCTTAGGGTTTATTTAAGATTAAGCGCTAGAAATGCCCATTATTATTATTATTATGATTATTATTATTATTATATTGTACCATCAACAACAAAAATTTGATTCATGACTATTCTTACCAAATCTCTAACACTTACATTGTTGCCGCTTCCCATATTTTACGACCGAGATTTACGCACTCTACAAAGCAAACTCACACTGAAATACGGACGATAAATAACTAGCCGCAGCCTACTGAAACCTATACTATAGCCTATATTCCGTTCTATATGGACAGGAAGGACATCGATCCTAGAATGCGAGACGCGGCATGCTGTCCTACCCACCCATCTGATAGATTTCCTGCTCAATGGCCTGCAGTTGTATTAAGCTCCTGCTGTATTAGGCGAGGTGAGGGAAGGAATGAGTTTTGTGCTGTTAAAACCAGCCCAGGACTATTGAGGGAAAAAACACCAAGCAGTGAGGCATTAAAGGTGGACCCTGACGGATGAGTTTTTGTAAGAAACACGTCCAGATCACCAGGAAAACACTCTTTACAGAGATTGCAACACTCACTTCGCTCTGGTTTCCTAGAAATCAAACCGTCAAATCGGCAATTCCTCCTTGGCGGAGGTGCTGGAAGTCAAATTCTTTCACCCAAAGAGAAGGCGTGTGTCGTCTCTTTTCTAATGGCCGCCAAATCGTTTGCACGAAATTTTCGCAGAACAAGCCTTTTTTCGTTTCTTTTTTTCAAATTGTATACAGTTTGTTTAAAGGAGTTTCGCTCACAACAAAGGAAATAGCTCCAATTTTGTTTAATTGCTCTCTTTAAAAAAAAAAAACCCGCTTCAATCACAATGAGTGACCTCCACCCACCCCATCCAAAATGGCTACTCTCTCCGGCATCTCCGCAGAGGAGGAATCGCCGTTTTGACGGCTTAATTTATAGGTAACCAGAGCAAAGTGAGTGTTCCGATCCTTGAAAAGGCTGTCTTTCTGGTGATCTCGACGTGTTTCATGCAAAAACTCATTCGTCAGGGTCCACTTTTAACAATGGCAGTTTCTGCTTATTGCTGCGAGAGAAACCTTCCTTTTTCATACTTGTGAGAAAGATAAGGTTTATACAAAAAATAAACTTCAAGCAAGCCAAAACGCGTAACCAGGAATGTTCTCAACTCGTACAATCTCACTGTTGCTTTGCACTTGCTTGATAAGGTATCACTCGGTCTGTGTCCTTCTTTTACTTCTGCCTCCCCAGGCCATAATATGGCCGTAATGGGTTAAATACGTACGTGTCAAGAGTTTCCGTTTTCACTGGGCTCCTTGCTGCATTCAGCCAACACATTCCGATTTCGGAGGAGGATATTATGTGCAAGATTGTTTTGGGGAAAAGGCAGGAGAAGGGGACAGACAATAAGGAAAAAAAAGGAAAACAGTAAGAACAGGAAAAGACAGAAATAAAGAGTGACAGATTAAAGGAAATTGTTAGCACATAATTTCCAGAAGATGAGGGCACTATTTGTACTGAAAGATTCCACCATATCCTAGGCTGTGTCGAAAAGCGAAGGAAGGAGCAGCAACTTCAGCGAGTGACTCACAGGTGTCACATAGCCTTTAGTTGCATGCTGCTGATGACTGCATCAATTCTTATTCTTCTTTATCATCGATCGCTCAGACAGTTCTCCGTCAATCATGAGCGCAGATACGTCATGCTGCCGCGATGCGCCTAAATAAGAAATAGGCCCAGCATGTCCGTCTTGACCTGTAGAAAATGTTTGTAAGAATTTCTTGAAGAAGAAAAAAAGGCAGGAGAATGGACCGGTTAGGCAGAAAGATAGTTGACAGAAAGCCAAGGGCTAAAAAAAAGTCAAAGTCAAAGAGAGTGACAGATTCAAAGAAGCTACAAGCACAGAACTTCCAGAAGGGTGGGGGAACTATTTGTACGAAAAGATCCCCCGGTATCCTCACGGGGGGGTTGGGGGGTAGGAGAAGGGGGGGGGGGGGGGCACTAGTTCGACTGCCGACATGTCGCACCTCTGGCACACAGCCCCAAACCCTCGATAAACATCAACACTGGGAGATCTACTATCACCACTAATGGATCTCTCCACGTGCTGGTGTCAGAATACTCACCGGCTGGAATGGGGGGGGGGGGGGGGGGGGGGGGGGTGTACTATTGACTGATTCAGTCTAGAGTCTAGGTCTGGCACCAGGATTAACAGATTTTTTGGGGAACATTTTTTTAAAAAGATTTTTATTTTTATATTAAAACAAAAAATCAACGTTGCAAGCGTTCGTTTTCAGTTACTTCTTTGCGCGCGTACACACACACACACACACACACACACACACACACACACACACACACACACACACACACACACACACACACACACACCACACACACACACACACGCACACACACACACATACGCACGCACGCACGCACGCACACACACACATAGAGAGAGAATAGGGCGAAACCGTACTCTCTCGCTCTCGCTCTCTCTCTCTCTCTCTCTCTCTCTCTCTCTCTCTCTCTCTCTCTCTCTCTCTCTCTCTGTGTTTGTGTATGTGTGTATGCGTGCGTGTGTGCTCATTAAAGAGACCTTAATGCTGGTTGCAAAATCCATCAAGTCCGATGTATAACCGGAATTTTTCAAAATATGAGTATTCCCATAATATATATTGTACCACATCTGCACAAATCACGACGGGAAAGAACAGCAATTTGGTAAGCTGAACTACATAGATGAGATTACGAGTTACAAGTTAAACCAAATAACTTTGAACTAAAACCAGACATTAAAGTTTATTTCACATTAAAAGACGCAAACCTCCCCCCTTCCCAGGAAAATAAGTAGTGCACGTTGGATTACTTAGCCGACATATCTACCTGGTGTATGAGCTTGTTGACAATCGTAGCCACTCGACTGTTACAACTGGCAAATGGCAGTTATGGCACTGGGCCAAGGGCCTCGGCAAACATCAATCTCGCCCTACTTCACAGCTTAAAGGACTTATTCTCGCAATATTATTCTCCATAGAAGGAACGGCCTATCATGTGTTTTTTGCCAGGGTTTGGGATCATTATAGCTATGATTATTATTATTCTACACTGATTGGAGTACAGCCGGCAAATGTCTCTGTTAGTCATCTGAGGAGAATATGGCTCTTGTCTGTGTAATGTAGGCGAGTAGTTATGTACGTGTGCTTGACACAAACAAAAATCATGAGGGTAAAAGTAGGTCAATCATCATCACAAGACAACAACAAAACCAACAATTTGTCTGTTGGTTGTTTATTGGTTGTCTTACCTTGGCTTAAAGACTCCAGGGATCAACCCAACAGCCGAAACACTTGAACACTACGGTACAAATGCACCCGCTAGGGATGAGAACGACATTACGCGTGTGGCCGTTTTTTATTACCCCGCCACGTGGGCAGCCGCACTCCGACTTCGGAGGAAAACCAACAATTTAATTGTAGATTTAATCTGAATCGTTATTTGAGTACACGGTATTTTAGGCATTAAAAAATGGACACCATGCTAGAAATGTTATTTAACAGTTGAATCTAATCGTAGTTATTGTTTTGAATACAGAATCCTTGTAAGCTTGTCCTGAAAGAGATGGACGGACAAAGGAAGGTGGGGGTGGGGCTTTACAACTTCAATATCAATTTAAACATAGAGATTAAGCAATTGAGCTTTTTCATGACCTAATATGCTCTTAGCAACCTTGTAGTAGCTTGGATTATCTGACGCTGGTTTTCACTGTGTCAGTGCATTCTAATGGTCATGATACTCTCCAGAAGAAGCAGGG
>JAGGCT020001243.1:0-10000 GCA_017654935.2 Phymorhynchus buccinoides
TGTAGCCATATATTTTCGTGATCAGCATCACTGGGGGAATGCAGTGGAAGACAATTTGAAGGGACCAAAAGGACAGTGAGAGTGAGAGCCAGCAGAGGTTTTTTTCTGTCTGCCCCAAGGATATCTCCCAAACTGCTTGAAAGAATCGTGTGTGTGGTGGTGTGTCACCAAGAGAGGAAGGCATCCAAGCATAAATTATTGCTGTTGTGACCTTGACCTTGTCATATGACCTTGAAAACACAAAATCTTTAGATCATCAGTAGAACTTGAAAGTGGTGGGGATGTTGCTGGTAACTGGGACTATTTTTATATGGCATTGCCATCTTATTAATTCAAACTCACTTCAATGTAAGAGTGAATGGGAGAAAGAAAGAAAAAAAGGAATGATTAAAAGAAAGAAAAAAGAGGTCAACCTTGAAAAAATGGAGAAAAATAAGTAGAGAAAAATGAAAAACAAGAAAAAGTCAAAGGTAGGTGGAGGAGGGGAAAAAAAAGCAGGTGTGCCACTCACCTCAAGCCTCCAAGACAGAAATTCGGCCTATGAAATTTCTCAGTCCTGAGCTACGAATTTTTTTTAATTTGTCAGACAATACTGCACGGCACACAAAAGCACTGACCAGGAATAGCCATCTTCTTGCACAAAACTTCATAAACTGTTAGTCTATCCTATTTTGCCCAGACTTGTGTCAATCAGTGTGCCTGCATGCTCGCGGTCTTGTATGTGCATGTGTGAGGAGGTGGGACATGTTACATGTGGGGCAGCAGTGACTAGAGCGCACACACACCGCCTTGCTTGAGCGAGGATCCTAGAAAACCATGCAGGTGTGTGTGTTTTAAATTCAGCTTTTTCCCCGGAACTGTTCCTGTCTGGAATTCTCTTCCAGCGTCTGCAGCAGAAGCTCCCAGCTTGGCATATTTTAAGCGGGAGCTCAACACCCTTTCATTCTAATTGTTTCACTTCCCCCCCCCCCCCCCCAGCAAAATGGTGCTGTGCCGGTCGGGGTTTGTCCCCGGGGGCCGCTACGGTAGCCGGATTGGCCTGACCTGAGTCATGAAACGCTGGGGAGACATCTACTTTTAGTTTCTTTGGCTATCTGTTGATTTTTTGTTTTGTTTATTTTCCTTCCAGCCGCAACGCACAACGCTGTGTAAGTGTCCGGAGGGACAGCTCAGCGTATATATTCAGATTTAGGTGCTTGGCAGCATTTTCAGCTCCAGTAACCTTGACCTTTGACCAATTACCTTTTCGAACTTGGCCTAGATATTCTAATACATGGATTCTATATTAACAATGTAGTGTCTTCTTCTTCTTCTTCGCTTTTACATCCTCCGTCAGCTTGTTGACGACTATAAAAGTGTCCATGGTACATATCCACATGCAAAAATGTGAGCATCCTGGGTCCCTCCATTCAAATGTTATCATGCCAGGTGCTTAGCAGCATTTTCGGCTCCATTGACTTTGACCTATGACCTTCATTTTCGAACTTGGCCTAGATGCCCTTAGCAACTATCTGCATGCAAAATTTGAGCGTCGTAGGTCCCTCCGTTCAAACGTTTTCGTGATCATGTAGATAGTCACATAGAATAGATAGATAGATATAGTCGCATAGGTAAGTAGATAAGGACAGACTGCCTGAAAATATTAACCAGTTTTCACGTCGCAGTTGGTAAAAATTAAAAAAAGAAAGAGAACGGAAGTATTTTTATTTATAAAAGAATGAAATTGTCATGCCAACTTATTTTAAGCAAGATTTCATACGATCTCTCTCTCTCTCTCTCTCTCTCTCTCTCTCTCACACATACACACACACACGTGACACACTGGAAGCATTCTATCAAATCGGTCAATTACGTCATAAGGTAGACTGTTACATATTCGGCCAGTTTCGACAGCTACCGTATGTTTCGACATGATATTAATTTAAAAAAAATTATATAGCGCTTCACCTCTAAGCGCTTATTCTGGCTTGTATTTCAATCCATTAATAGATTCGATTAGTCAGAAAGCAGTTTAACGAAATTGTTTACGGTTTTCTCATGAATATTCACCAGAAAATGGCTGCAAACAAAGTCATGTGTCCTGTGACAGTTTCGTCCATACCCCATACAATTTCGTCCAGACATGACATGCAATTTCGTCCAAGGACAAAGAGCAAACCACAGTGACTTGTAGTTTGAAATACATCAATAGAATAGCTGAATATGTGTTTATTTTCTTCTCTTTTTTGTATTAAGATAATGTTATGTGTGATGAGAAAACAAAAGAAAAGGCCTCCAGTAAATTTTATCAAGAGGTGCAGTGAAAAATCCACTGTGGCACCTGTAAGCCCCTCAGTAGTGAGACATGATAAAAGTTCGTTTAACGTCCTCCGGCCTGGAACAGGTACATGTGGGGCATTATTAACTATAAAGATGGTGGGACGATCCTGGAGGTACTGCAATACCAGGAAAGTCACAATTTTTAAACGACGGATAGAGTAGTCAGAAACTGCATTGGACTAAGTTGCATTGGTGCTTGGATTTTAATCATACAAATTCGTCCAGTTGATTTGTCATAAATATATTAATCTAAATTTAAAAAATAAAATTGCGTATTGAAAATTAATCATCATAAAATACATACATGATCAAATCACACATGTTATTGTTGTGAAGACAAAAGAATATTAACATTTGTTGTTAGGCACCTAGCGCTGTTTCTGCGTGATTTACAGTTTTATGGTATGTTACTGTTTTCAGGCAGTTGCTAAGATTTAGATCCAGATTTTCATGCAGATCACAGAAACTTAATTGTAGTGAATAAACTCATGAATAGTACTGTTTTTATCATTGGGATTCCTTTTAGGGTTTACAACAGCTATGTGTGCTTATTATCCATTATAATAGATACAACACAGTTTTAAAGTGAGTAACTATGCAAACTGGACGAAATTGCATGGTGGACGAAATTTTAACACCCTACTATATACTTAGTGCAGCGGAACGAATTTTTGGATCTCTTGGCAACATAGTGCATTTGTACCCAAAGGCAAGACACACACCCAAATGTGGCCTTGAGACTAAGACGTCTATTTACCGCGATCTTGTCAAAAGAAGCCCGGACAGAGACAGAGAGAGACAGAGAGAGAGAGAGAGTTTTATTTATAGAGGGTAATAGAGTAAGCAATAACATGTTTTTTTACATCCAGCCCTCTGGAGAGAGAGAGAGAGAGAGAGAGAGAGAGAGAGAGAGAGAGAGAGAGAGAGAGAGATTTATGTTGTTGTATAACATGGTCCATATTTTATGGGGAAGACGGGGTAAAAAGCGCATGGGCGGGTAAGAAGCCCACCCCAATTATCTCATGAAATGAAGCAAATTTCAGTCTCATTTTGCCCATGAGACGAGCCTTAATGTCTAGCATTCGTCTCATGGGCAAATTTGACTGAAATTTTCTTTATTTCATGAGATAATTGGGGTGGGCTTCTTACCCGCCCATGCGCTTTTTACCCCGTCTTCCCCAGTATTGTTCCCACCATATTTGTATTTACAAATGTCCCATATGTGTCTGATTCAGACCAAGAGGACGTAAAACACCATTTTCGCCGCTCGTTATTTCTTTTCTTCTGCTCTTTTTTTTTATTCGCAAAGATGACATTTCTTTATGACGTCATAACCACGACCTGTTATAGGCTTACATAGAGGAATTGAAATAGCATAACATTTTGTCCTCATGAATTTAAGTAAATCCCTGAAGCAAAAATCATAATTTATTTCCAACCAACTTGTTCTAGTGATTTTTAAATAAAAGAAGTCACTGCAGACATAGGCCTATGTGTTTTACCATAATGCAAAAATTTGGTTGTTCTGTTGTTTGTAGTTTCTGAGAAAATTGCTATGTTAAAGTTTTTAATGAGACAGTGACCGCGCACACACACACACACATACACACACACACACACACACACACACACACACACACACACACACACACACACACACACACACACACACACACCAAAATCACCAGTACATAGACGAGACTTCGCTTGTCAAAAAGGGTTCTCCTGTTTTATTTTAGACTTAAAATTTATCAACCAAGAAAAGGAATGGTTCCAGCAAAAATATAGTATAAGTGCATGGCTTTGTACATCGATTTCTCGGCAAATATGTAGATTTACACCCTCCTGCTCTATTTCCTGGTTCTTTCCGTGGTTAGGGATAGGGTTAGGGATAGGGATAGGGTTAGATGGTCTTTTCTTTTGCCACAAGCATCTGGTTTTTTGGTCAAAATCCTCTCTTTTTTTGGAGCATTAAATCGCTGCCTTTATTTTATTAGCCTGTGGTCACAGTTCCTTCAGTTTCCGTGAAAAAGTCACTTGTTGCTTAGATCACGCCACCGTGAAGTCACGAGACATCTTCAACAGTAGCAGACAAAATGGCGAAGAGGGCATTCGTGTTTCTCCTTTTGTTTTGCTTGACATTGGCAAAGCAACCAAAGTATCCTGTTATATTGAGTAAGTATGGTTTCTGTACCGCTTCTGTGAATATAGCAACCCAAAATTAATTTTTCACATTTTAGCTTTCTGAATTTCATTCAAACCGTTGAAATAATCGATTGCGCAAAAGTCGATCAGTCAGTCACTGAGTCAGGTCAGGTCAAACGACTAGGCCTCGCGGTATCTCAGGCGTCTTTTCTTTTTCTTTTTCTTTTTCTTTTTAAATTCAGTTGGCACAGCTGTGACGGTTTTGGTAGACTATCAGTCATACTGGTATTTTAATTTTCTAAGGTTTGGTTCTTTGGCCATGCATGGCTAAGTCTGACAGTAGGATGGTTATAAAATTTAAAAAAATATTTACTTGTCAAATCCTAATGAAATTTATGTCACTGGAAAGAGCCCGACAAGACCTTTAAAATGATACCAAATTATCAAAATCGGTCGAAAATTGAGAAAGTTACGACGTTTTAAAATGATAGCTTTTTTTACATGAGCTATGTAAGAAAAAGTTGATCAAGGTTACCGTATCAAGGTTTGGATGAATCAAACAGCCATAACTTATTTATTTTTTTACCAATTTGGTACCAAAATAAAGCTTATTCAAAGGGGCAACATCAACCCCAAACATTAGACAGATTAGGCTTAAGCTTTTTGTGCGACTCACAAGATCGCAACATCAACATCAGCATGGCAGAAAACATGTCGGACAGGCTTCGACGTAACACCTCCCGACTTGTGGAGACCTTGAGCAGCATTGAGATTTATTCTAGTTGCACCAAATTTGGTGTACTTGTAGAAAAATCATTAAATGTAACTAAGTATTTGTTTAAAAAAAGCAAGTAGTTACCGTTCAAAAATGGTAAGCGAATGAACTGGACCCAAATATTGGATCGTTTGTCTCTGTCGATCGTCCGTCTTCGCGTAAAAAAAAGATCGTTCCCGAATGACCGGGTAGGTGTCTGCTTCCAGAAAAAAACAACTTGGATGGTCAGCGCCAAGAATAACCATCAATAAAAACAAGCAAAGGAAGTGACTGTTTGGCACATGGCTAAAATCGGGGTTCAGGATTTTGACAGGAAAAATCTCTGCGATTTGACCTAATTCCGTCGTTCCTAGCTAAGAAGAAGCAGAAGAGATTTTTGAATTTGTTAGTATCTGGTGCAAGTTTTGTCTGAGCAGGAAGTGAGTTCCAATAGTTAGTCACTCTGTTACTGAAAAAGTGTCTCCTGATGTTAGTTCTACTTTACTGTGTTAGTATTTTTAATTCATGATTTCTAGTCTTTGAAAAATTTGAGATCTGGAACACTGGGATCCGCACACTGCGAAAGATGTCGGCAGGGTGGAGAAGGTACAGCGAAGAGCTGCCCGCTGGGTGGTGAATAGGCACCGCCAGACATCCAGCATGGAAAACATGTACACTCAGCAACACTGGACTCCACTCGCCGACAGAAGACGCGCTTCCAGACTGACTGCCTTCTTCAAGCTTCACAATGGGGACATTTCCATCAATACCCCATACAGCCCATCCCTCAATCGGACAGCCAGGCAAACAAGACAGTCACACCAGTCTATCTACCTTCTTCCATCCTGCAAAACGAGCTACAGAAAGTTCTCTTTCTTTCCTCTGACCATCGGAGATTGGAACTCCCTTCCACCTGAGGCAGTGACAGCCTCAGTGGAAGGCTTCAACTAGTTCAAGTCCCGGATTTAAATAAGCAACTCCCCCCCTCCCCAATCATTTCCCCAATCCCTCCCTCCACAACCCCGCCTACCCTTCCCAACCCCGGACCCACCTCCTTGCATCCCTTCTCCCCCCTCCCCCCTCCCCCCTCCCCCCCTCCCCCCCCCCCCCCTCCCCATTACATCGAGGCCGACCATCCGGGCGGCTACATTTTTGCTTGCAGCCTTTCTGCCTGACGGAAGTCCCCCTTTAGTACAACAACAGAACTATCAAAAAGATGATAGTGGTTCTTTAAAGAAAGAAGAAGAAGAGCTTTTGTTAGTATTGTCAGGACCATTAAGAATTTTATATACATTGATTAGGTCACCACGAAGTCTTCTGTATTTCAATGATGGTAAATCAAGGTTGTGTAGCCTTTCACTATAATCAAATTTTTATTTTATTTTATATTAATTTAGTAGCTCTCCTCGGTACACGCTCAATTGAAACTGATTGCCGTTTAAGATATGGATTCCAAATTTGGTTCCCATACTCCAGATGTGGTCTAACCAAACTTTTGTATCATATGGTTAATGAACATGTTATTATTTAGTCTTACTCTTAGTTCTCCAGATTAACCCTAACATTCTATTAGCTTTGTTTACAGCTGTTGTAATATAAAATTTCAATTTAGGATCAAATATAACTCCCAAGTCCTTTTCTTCTACACAAGTGTTTAACATATGTTTATCTGTGCTGTGAGATATATTTCATATTCTCTTAGTGGATTATTTAAACCCAAATGCATTACTTTACACTTATTTGCATTAAAATATAGATTCAATTTTTTCTGACCAGTCAATAACTTTGTTTATATCATTCTGCAACACATCTGAAGAATTATAAATTTTAGTATCATCAGCGAACACTTTGCATATAATATGCTTTGTCCTTGATCTGGCAAGTCATTGATAAAAATAGCAAATAAAATTGGTCCTAAAATGCTTCCCTGTGGTATACCACTCAGTATGTCAGTATTTGATGATAGTTTATCTCCAACCCGTACTTTCTGTTTTCTGCCTGTTAAAAAATCATTTACCCTTCATAAAATGTTGCCCGTTATGCCATATGATCTTAATTTCAACAAGAGTCCAGATTTGGTGAGGGACAGAATCACACTTCAAAGGCTTTTAGAAAATCTAAGTAGACTATGTCGAAGGCCTCTTTATCTTCTTTGAGTTTAGTAAAATCATCCATAACCTCAACTAGTTGTGTCATACAAGAACGTCCGCTTCTAAAACCATGCTGGCAATCTGAATATAATTTAAAATCTGTCATATAAAGACAAGATTTCTTGAGGACTGCCATTCGCCTGATTCGGTGACATAATTTGAATGGTAGACCCATTAGTGACAAAGGTATTGTCCAAGTGAGTGACACATGAAAATGTCGTCGTATTTTCCCATCTTATTGCCCACGTATATTTCTTGAGTCAGGAGTTGAGCCCATGTCGAGTCTGCAAGAAAGTGATTGGCAAGAATGCCAAATCACTCATGTGTGATAGGTGTGATGGTTGGGTTCACCTTGGCTGCACAAACGTCTTACCCTCAGACTCAGAGTATACCTTTCTTGAGAAATCCCAAACCATCTGTTTTTTCTTCTTCCTGGATTTGGACTGGGCCAATATCTGATATTGAATGATATTGAATATCATATCAACTTGATGATGGTGGTTGGGAAGAGAAAGAAGAAGAAGATATGGCGTTTGATGTCCAGAACTTTAAATCACGCTAGGCAGGCGGCATGTGCTCTCGGTTCTTTAATAAAGATGTATTAAAATCAGCTCTAAAACTTGTGTTAAAACTATATACATTTCTTGATCCACGGTGGCTCAGCAGAGAGAGGCCTGGTGGCTGGTGTTAATGCCACCGAGGCCTGCCCTGAACACATGCGGACAGGTGGTCTCTGTCAGAGTTGCGGGGAGCAGGTTCCACTCTCTCAATGTCCTTTGAAAAAAGGAATGGTAGAGAACTGTAGATAATCTGTGTGCCCCTCGTTCTGGGGTCGCTATGGTGCAGATACTGGCCAGGATCTAAGTCAACCAGATTGTTATTGATTTTATGCAGTAGGCAAAGGCAGTTGGTCTTTCTCCGCTCTTGCAAGAATGGTTTTCAAATGGTTCTGTTCCCCTTGTGAAAATGAATGCACCAACAATGGCCCCGCCGGCAAGTTATCACAGCAGGGTGTCAAGATTGTCACCCTACACGAGATTCTCAGATAGTCAAGGCGCTGCAACAGCAAAACGTGATGATTTTACAGCTTCTGCAAAATGAAACATGACTAGAAAACAAGATTACGGTACACGTGACTGAGGCACTTGACAATCAAAAAAAGAAAGAAGAAAGAAAAACCAATCTGGTGCTGTTCAATGTCACTGAGTGCAGTGTTGATAGTCAGGCTGAGCAGATCAAACACGATTGTGGAGAGGTAGAGCAGATCTTTAAAAGCATCACTCCCAACTTTGATGTCAGTAAAGTAGCGCAGCAGGGTGTAGTGTGCCTTGGGAGCAAACAACAGGTCTCAGCGTCGAAGCCCAAACCCAGGCCCATCAAGGTGTCCTTTGTAGACTTTGAAAGCAAGTCTGAAATTCTAAAAAATGTGAGGAACTTGGGAACCAGTGCATCTTACTCTTCTGTGGGTGTAGCTCCTGACAAAACTGTACTGGAGAGGAACGAAGACAATGACAAGAGAAAAAGGTTCAGAGAAAGAAAAGACAAGGGGGGGGGATGCATTGATCAGTGCAAGGAACAAAGGGGAAGAAAAGGGGGAAAGTCCCAAAGCTCAGCAAAACGTTGAGCAGGGATCTGATCATTGACTTTCTGGATTGTCAACTGACAATGAAAACCTTGGACATAATGTAAATAAGTTTGATTCAATTTCTTGTGATTCTATGCCTAATGCTAATTTTGTTCATGAGGTAAATGGTAAGACTTCTTCATATTCTACATTCCATTCGTCTTCATGTCATTAAAAAATATATATATTAATTGTTTTAGTGCAAATGTTGATACTTTGACTAATAAGTTAACTGAACTGGAAATGATAGTTGATGTGTATGACATTGACATTATTTCTTTAACTGAGGTACTGCCCAAAAAACAATTCATCTGACATTGGACGTTTGTTTTGGAGTGTTATAGTAGCTTCACAGTTAGCAAGGGTAGAGGCATGTGTTTCTTTGTGAAAGATGGATGGGATGTTGTTCGTTTAACTAACTTTGAAAATATTTGTCAGCCTAGTATTATAATTTATATGCAAAGGAAGCAATAATTGTTTTATCATGGGTGTACTTTACAGTCACCAATCTCTTCCTCAGATGATAACACTAAGGTACTTGACTTAATAAATAAGCGTTATGGAAATGGCTGTAAGAAAAAATAATTCTAACAGGTGATTTTAATAACTCAGATATTAATTGGAAGGAGAAATTGTGTCCCAAAAATGAAGATCATCCAGCAAAATTGTTTTTAGAATAATTTTGTTGGGGTGATCCCTGGAGTCTTTTAGCCAGGGTAAGCCAACAACAACTTTAATAGTGTGAAAATAAATTCTTAGGTGCTATAGCATTGCCTGAAGTCCCCCCCCCCTCTCTCTCTCTCTCTCTCTCTCTCTCTCTCTCTCTCTCTCTCTCTCTCTCTCTCTCTCTCTCTCTCTCTCTCTCTCAATGTTATGTATGTCACTGTCCTGATGCTTACAGTTACACAATTATCACACACGCACACACAGTGACATAAGCTACTAATTACATACATGTATACATAAGTGTACATAAATGACTAATTTTATTTCAAATCTGTTACTTAC
>JAGGCT020001243.1:15000-25000 GCA_017654935.2 Phymorhynchus buccinoides
TAATGGCATGAGTTAAAAAGTATGATTTGATGGGAGAGAGGGGTTGAGGTGCTACCATGTATCATCGTTTTAAAAAAAAAAAACATTCTGTCGATGGTTCAAGTTTTCGACCAGCCCCTGAGTATTCAACTGAACTACGGCCTGTGCATTTTTTGTACCAGTATATAAACGAAAATGGTGTTCCAAAATTTAAAAAGATGTTTCTTTTTTTCTCGTTAAAAACTGTGTGCTGGCTTAATTTAGAAAAATGCCCTCTATTCCTGGCTTGCTATAAACATACCATTGAGTATGATGGTTTGTATGATAATGCTTTTTCTTTTGAGGCCAGCTGTGAGTGTGTGTGGTGGCAGGGGACACCCTGGGGGTAGTGGTGGTGAGCCCCCTGACGGTGCGCCCGGAGTAGCGCGCCATGCCCAGCACCATAGACGTACCATTGAGTACGGTTGTTTGTCGTATGATTTTGAGTCCAGCTGTGTGTGCATGTGTGGTGGCAGGGGACGCCCTGGGGGTGGTGGTGGTGAGCCCCCTGACGGTGCGCCCGGAGCAGCGCGCCATGCCCAGCACGGCCTGGCTCCTGCCCTCCACCAAGTTCTGGAACTCCTCCGACCTGCTGGTCATCACCGAGCACCGCAACTACACCGTGGACGACTACCAGCAGTTCTTCAGGGACATCAACTACACCGACGGATACCTCATGTACCAGGACACCAAGGATCTCATCTACAGTGAGCTCTTTTTTTTTTCCAATGGTTTTATTCAGGGATGTGTGTAGGTGTGTTTGAAAGCCTGAATTCAGGCAATTTGATATAGTTTCAAGCAGCAGATTGCCTAAAGAAATGGTTTTTTAGTATTATAAAACCACATGGATGCTCCTTCTTGCTGGATGTCCTGAATTGCTGGATTTTTAAATTGCCTGGAGCCAGCGTTGCCGGATTATGAGAATTTGAGAAGCAACGATTTTCTTACACACACACACACACACACACACACACACACACACACACACACACACACACACACACACACACACACACACACTTGTAAAGTAAAAAGGGCATAAGTATTTGCCATATTCAAAGGAATGTAGCACTAGTACTGGTCTAGAGGGGTGAAAAAAGAGCAGTAAATGTGTGTGTGTGCGCGGCTCCTGCACTCCGCCGGGGCCTCTCCCTTGCAGGATTTTTGATGTTTCCCAGGGGCACCCATGAAACCATGCTCTTGAACATTAGGTTTCGGTTTTAAAAAAAGGTTCTGGTAAAAGTTTGGGTCATGCATGCATGTTTTACATACTCCCAGTTCTATCAGAAAGGGAGTATTTGCAACTACACTACATGTAGATAGATGGTTTATCGTTATGCAATTCTTTGTTCTGTGTGAACACATTTTTTAGTGTCTTTAGCTAAACTTCTGAGTTGACCATAATGAATATTGCCAGAACTGTCACGACTATCCTGATGATGATGTCTGTTAGTGTTATGTTAGTTCACACACATATCCAGTATTAAGGAAAGAAAATAAGCAGCAAAAAAACAAAAAACAGGTCTAAAATTATTCTTTGAGCTTAACCTTAAGTACATCTGTTGAATGATACTATGGAATAATTACAACTTTGTCGACCTTGGAGTGTGTGTGTGTGTGTGTGCTGGGAGGGAGTCTTCTTGGGGCTTGCTGTTTGTTTGTTAACTTTGCTTAATCAACCGTTCATTGGTGGTGGGGGTGTTCTCGACCAAGCTGTGCCCACCACTTTTTCTTACCTTTCCTATTTTTCTGCCTACCATGTTTTGCTATCTCTTTTTCCCCCCATAAAGTCTCCCAACAAGATCTGCAGTTTTCCATTTCGTCTGATTTCTGTCTCCCCGGATCTTCAATCCGTTCTTTCATCTTTCCTTACAAATCTATCTTTTGAATGTTCCTTTTTTCTTTGATCTATCAGACAATTTATGACATGCCAATTTTTTTAATTGTTCACTGGCGTCCACACGTGAGACCTTGCGCACCTTGAGTGGGCACCAGTTGTCCATTCTGCAGTGCATATTTGCCTATATATGGCAATTTTTATATTTCTTTTTTTACTAGTAAAAAGTAGTATGTGTTTGTTATCCTTTTTTACTGTGTTTTTTTTAACCTGGATCTGATAAATAGAGTAGAGTGGCTCAACGTTTCCAGCACTGTGTGGACTTATGTGCTATAGGGTGCAATGATGGAGGTGTCATGCTATGAATTGTACTGTATGTTTTGCTGTTGTAGTTTGTTGAACGTTGGTAAGATACATTGATGAGTGTTTTGTAATAAGTGGTCGCACTTTACGCGTTGACAGTCCTATGACGGGACTTTAATGAAAAAAATGAAAAAAAAATGGAAAAAAACTTTCATTGTTACTTCACAGATCTGACAGCTCCGCAAGTCGAAGTGCACGCCTTACACGGCTTCGGCCTGGACACCCCGGGCACCCTCAAGTTCAAGCCGGGCGGCTTCCCCGACACGTACCCGGGCACCATCTTCGACGACGGGGACGGCACAGTCAACATCCGCAGCCTGCTGGCTTTCTCCAAGTGGAAGAAGGAGCAGAAGGAGAAGGTGAAGGACGTGCCCCTGAAAGGAGCCGAGCACATGGAGATCCTCAGGGACCCCCGCACCATGGACTACGTCCTCAAGTTCCTCTTCAGCGAGGGCAGATGATGAGCGGTCACACTGGCTCTGGAGACTTCCCCCTCCCCCCAGAAAGGTCATGCCGGAGTTTGAATCGCTGGGAGAAAGGAAGGAATATCAGGGAGAGGAAAGTTAGTTTTGTTTATTGTTGTTGTCTTTTTTTTTCTTCCCCATTCTTATTTTGGTTATGTTGCTATTATGTATATTATTTTTCATCTCTATGAATTTCAATGGTACCACATTTTTCGGACTATAGCCGCACACCAGGGAAGTATCGCCTTATAGTCCGAAAACTAAGGTAATTGTTTGGTCCTTTAAAGGATTCTGTTAAAATGGAATCTGAAAATGATTTTTGACTTACAGGGTTGGCTGGCTTCTTTTTTTTTTTAAAGCACAGTGGAATTATTACATTTGAGACATTCAATATCAGCACACATACATACATACATGTAAAATCACATGGGAAAAGCAATCATGATATATCAAAGATGTATGGGGAAGTCAACATGACAAGTATATTAATTTTCAATTAAGTTTGTATACGGAAACCATTTTTTTGGTGAAAAACAAAGTACAGTCGACCCCCTCTTTTAAGACCTTCAAAAAATCGCGCAAAATCGGTCGTAAAAGAGGGGGGTCTTAAATCAGGGGCGACCAAAACAATGCACTCAGTGACTCACTACACCGTATATGACGCACAGCGCATGCATACACTAGAACTAAAACATGCTTTCTCCGTCATTCTTGAATGAAACATCGCGGTCTAGCTAATATACGAAAACGAGCGAAAACAGAAAGTGTGCTCGACGGCCCATGTTGCACTCACACACAAACTACACATAACAACAGTACAGACCTAATTTTCGCCATTTTACGCTCTGGCAGTTCATTTTCAATCACAGTTTGCACACACGGAACTTTTACCGCGCATACAACTCGGCTGACAAAATGGCGCCGCATACACCGCAAATACGAAATCACGGCAAACGCTAATGCGCCAGCTGCTTTCATTTATCGGATTTTGTGTGTTGTTTGCATTCAGTGAGTGTTTCAGTGCACGCACTAACGCCGATTTATCAGTTTGATAACGGAAAGGAGCTGCTTTTATTTGTAAAGTGAGACCATTCACTGAGTTCCAACTTATGGAGTGTGACCGATCACCTAGTTTCAACTTGGGAGTTGACTTCGCATTTAGGCCTACGTGTGCACAGAGTTCGTAAAGATCGACACGATCGCGACCGTTTCAGTTCAAACTTTGATCATAAACTGCTCAGTGATGACACATGTGCATAAAAGTGGTGACATTTAGTGGTCAGATCGTGATATCGCTGATTAAATTCTTCAATTTCGGCATGAGAACGGTTCGTTTTTACCGAGATTGACCTAACAACAGTGGTACCCCAGCTGTGCGTCGGCTCGAACTGAGGCCGAGAAGGATAGATATCATCGTTTTTGCGACTGATAATTGTCAGAATGTGTTGCATCGGTCGTAAAATCAACAAGATTTACGGTCGCAAGACGCGTTAGAGGGGGAGTCGTAAATGAGGAGGCAAGTTTAGAAGAAAAACGATCCGTCATTCATATTTCAGTCGTAAAAGAGGGGAGGTCGTAACTCAGAGGGCCGTTCGTGAGGGGGTCGACTGTATCACATGTCCATAGCACAATTGCGAAATGAAAACGGAAGTAACAGATGAGTTCTGTGCCCGTTAGGATGCTTAGTTCCGGTTAGAAAATGCTGTAAACACGGCATGGCTGCTCCGTAATTGTAATGGAGGGGTGTTTAATTGCTCAGTTATCAGTTTGGAGATTTAATAATATTAAGTCCTCCATGGTTTTTTCTTAAAGTGTTTACATTAGTTGACTATAAACAGTTATGTTCTTATTTATTTACTTGATACGACCACATTAATACCTCAAGACTTGAAGACAAGAACAAAATATAGTTGTTGTTCAAGGTAGGTAACTTCCGTTTTTTAATTCTATTTTTGAACCGGAACGAGCTCAAACCGACTTCAAAACAAGACAGTAGAGAAAGATAACCCCAAAAGACCGAATTATGAGATAAGGCAATAGAGTAAGCATATTTTTCAGTTTGATGCATATTCCTCAGGTCTCTTATAAAACATTGTACATTCAGTGTTACTTCATTTATTCTACATTTATAAATAAAATATTTTGCATACAGTATAATCTAGTCAAATCCTTCGTCTGTTTTATAATTTTCATCATATCCAAACAAAACCAATTCTATGTTAAAACTTAATCTTGCACAATTTTCACATTTTCTCTTTAGTACACATTCTAGTTCTTTCCAAAATATTTGAGTGTGCTGGCACTGCCACAAATAGTGTTGTACTGTATTTTTTTCCTTTTTACAAAAAGAACACTGATCATTATTTGTTATACCCATTTTCTTTAATAAGCTGTCTGTTACTAATATGTTATGACATATTCTTATTTGAAACCATTTTAGTTTGATTTCTTACTTTTTGGGGCTTACTTTTTTCTTTTTCTTTTTATCGTTCTTTTCATTTTGTTGTTACCATGAATGTTTGTCTTTAAAATGGGAGATGAGTGAATTTATTGTGTATCCTTTTTTCACTTTATTTGGAATGATGGCATCAAAGCAACTGTTCTTGTTTCTTATTTCTTTGTTTTAAAAAGTGAAATTGTTTATTTTGTCTTGGGTGTTGGGTTTAAAGTATCAAAGCGGTTGTCAAAAAACACTGACACACAGATTATAAAAAAATGTATGAACATCATACAGTTGCTTTTTACTTAGATTTAAACTGAACTCGCCAATTTGGTTTAATCATTTTACATGTAAAACCACTATATAATAATAAATGTGGTCGTTTCAGTTGACTAGCCACCATTAGCCTCTCTTCTACTTTTAGACGTTCTGAAATTGGTTGATGATATTAGAATACAGCTGTACACATGATGATATTAATGAAAGGTGTTTCACTTAAGTCTATTCGATTTATGTAGCGTAACTGGCGGCTCAAAATGTACGTGCAGAGGGATGAAAGATTGGCAAAACTTGAGTGTGTGTTTTCATGTTTCCACGTGTGCTTAGTGATTGAACTTGAAGGCTAAAAGAAATGGTGCACTTGTGTGTACATATGAGATGTATGTTATCAGTTAAGCAGAGCAATGCAACAGGGCTGTGTAGATGTTCGTAGAACATGAAATCCTTCGAAGCATGTGTGTTTATTTATTAGTCATCATGAAGTATGAGAAGTAGAAAAGAGAACAGTATTATTTCAGCTGA
This sequence comes from Phymorhynchus buccinoides, assembly GCA_017654935.2. Lineage (NCBI taxonomy): Eukaryota > Metazoa > Mollusca > Gastropoda > Neogastropoda > Raphitomidae > Phymorhynchus > Phymorhynchus buccinoides. The sequence continues at coordinate 20,924 of JAGGCT020001243.1, forward strand.
AAAGAGGGCGTGTACTTTGACCATGGACCGAGATTCTAGTGATCATCTTGTGAGCATGTTGCCTGCAGTTTTGACACCCATTTTCATGATAAGAAAGTATTACTCTTGAAGGAAACCATCTCTGAATCGCCTGGAAAACGAGATTTTTCAGTTTCTTGATTATTTGAGATGGCTAAAAAATTCCAACTGGTATTGATAGTATGATGTTTAACCCTTTCACCGCCGATGTCGCATTTTAGCACCACACTGATTTAGCACCCATGCTACTAAGCATGAAAGTTGGATCAGTTATCCAATATCCTTATGTTGTTAGCTTTGAGAGATAAGGAAAGGATTTATTTGATACATGTCATTGGGGGATTCACAGTACTGCAGATGCCAACTTTTCTTTACCTAGGTAAGTTTCAGAGAAATGTTTGGATGAAAAATGGCTGGCGGCGTAAGGGTTAAGAAGTATTATAGTAAAAAAAATTGCCATTTATATCCTGATCAACATGAAGATATGCCCGTTTAAATACAGAATTTTACGTTAATTCTGTCTTTAAACTGATATATCTTTGCATTGATCAGGATATAAGTGGTGATTTTTTTTTAACTATAATACTTCTTAAACATCATACTATCAACACCAGTTGAATTTTTTTAGCCATCTCAAATAATTAAGAAAATTAAAAATCTTGTTTTCTAGACGATTTAGAGACGGTTTCCTTCTGGATTATATTATCATTGCCTGTGTTTGAAAGCCGCATTCCCATAAACCAGGTAGAATGACAAGATACGAGCTGTACTGTACAATGACAAGCCTTTCTTTATCCAGTCATGCGTTACTGTGTGTGTCACCAGTATTTATTTATCATCATGATTATGATTGTGTTCGGAGTGCAAAATGTTCCTTGCCTTTTGTGTGTGGAGAATGTAAGTGCATAAGGCGTTTGTGCAGATATTTGATGACCATTTTTGTTGGTGATGGATTTTTTTAATATTTTTTTATTTACAGTTTTTAAAAGTTGAGTCTTCACCAATCAAATGGCGGATAATTTTTTTGATAATTAAATATATGGTAATATTTAGATTATGATATTAGCTCATGGGTAAAAGAGGGATAGAGAGCACTGGGGGTAGAGAGGGCTGTGACTAAGAGGAGTGGGTGCAGGGATTGGAGTTTTTTGTGTGTTTTTTTGCTGTTAGTATTTTGTATGATATTCTTGATTGATATTATTGTGCTTTTTATGGTTACATTTGATTGCACCTTGAATCTTGATATTTCTCAAAGAAAGTATTATTGATCTGTAGTACTTTGTATTTAGGATTTGAATTTCAGTGGGTTTTAAAAAAAAATCAATTTGAATGACTTGATGCATTGGAGTTTGTGTAGATATTAGTGATCGGAGCATTTGTGATATTTTGCTCTGGAACTTGCTTACATGTGTGTGTATGTGCACAAGTGGGCATGTGCAAGTCTAATCATATTTTTGAGTGTGTACTCTTATCATTGTCAGTGCATGAAATGAGTTTTATTTTCTGTTGAGAGAAAACTGTAGGGGGTGTGTGTGGGTATTATGCCTGAAGCCTGAATTCAGGCAATTTAATGCAGGTTCAGGCAGTGGTCTGCCTGAAGATAAGGCTGTTCTATATCAGGGTTCACAGCAGTTGGGAAAGTTTGGGAAGGTTTGGGGAAAATAGACTTCATTTTCAAGGCCCATGAAAGTTTGTGAAAAATGAAAAACCAAGAGTAGTGTCTTTGAAAGTTTGAGCTACTGTTAAATCTTTATCAATATGCCCCCCAAATCGCCCAGGACCATAATTTTGAATCATCGTGCCATGAAAAAAAATTATAATTATGAAATAAAATGAATATTTTTATGCGGAATTGACGCGAGTTGCTTCCCTTTAAAGACATCCGATCTTTACGCGTAGCACATAATTGCCGGGCAAATGTGTCTTCAGTGAGCTTTGGCTCGAAAATTCTGCATATAAAGTATGGCTGCGAAATGATGCAACCAACAAGCGCTCAGCATATTGTGCCGCTTTCTGAAAAAGCTTCGATTTGGGAAAACCCTAAAGTTGGGCTTTGAAAGTTTGTGAAAATTAAGATGCTGTTTGGCTATGAACCCTGTATACAGACCCATGCTCTTGAAATGACCGTTATATCAAGGGCTGTGGTAGAAAGTTCAGGCATAAGCTTTGGTCACCGCTTGCACCCATGAAACTGTAAGTGGGTGTACTGGTTTTCACCAGGCTGGGGATCTTTCAAGTACAGTGGAACCTCCCTTATAAGACCTCCCATTATAAGACTCCCTCCTTTTATCAATTCTGATCGCTTCTCGGCCTTTTGGCTAAGACAGTGATTCAGGAACATAAATTTTTGTTTATACCTTGGTTGGTTTGTTCAGCCCGTCATACATGGCGAAAGCCGATACGCAACGTTAAACTGAACTTCCATCCAGACTCCCTCCCATATAAGACCTGATTCTGAGACATTGCCCTTCTTTGTGAGTATTAAAATTACCTCCCTTATAAGACCCCTCCCTTTAAGACCTCATTTTGGATGATTTTTGAAGGTCTTATAAGGGAGGTTCCACTGTATCTGTTATTTTCAGTTGAACATTGTATGAGTTTCAAGGAAAGTTTTGGTGTTTATTTTAGACACAACCAAACTGAACAAGCATACTAGTGAACACTTTTTCTCGGGGGCCCTTTTTTTTCTTTTTCCAAACAGACCTGTAAAGTGAAGTGATGTCAGTGTTTCGTTAAGTCTTATTTTTGTTTGAAATGTTTTTAAATCTGCAATTGTATTTGCACCTCGGGTCAAAAGTTGGTATCTACTCTGTGTGTCTTCCCCAATCTGATTCACCTTTATTTTTGTTCTTTTTTTTGTCATCAATGCACATCAGTAATATTAACTGTCTGATTATAAGAAATAGTCAATCTTTTATTATCTTCATTCACTTCAGTCTTCAAGTTGTTGTTTTTTTCTTTTTGCACCAGTACACATCAGTAACGTTAACTCTCTGATTGTAGAAGTATGATGCTACGTTTAGGCAAATGCCCCTTGTTTTTGCAGTCCAATGATTATTATGGATGTCATGGTTGATGCGTTATGAATGCAACCATCCTCTGAATATGGAAAATAAAAGAAGGTATTAGCATTTGTCCACGCACACAAAAAAAAAAAAATGATTGAAAAAAGTAGTCAATATTTTACTACTTTCATTCACTTCAGTCTTTTTTTTTTCTAGCAGTTTTTTTTCTAATATTAAGTTTTAATTCACATGTATGTCTATATCAACATGCATTTGACAACGTAATATTCATGTAAACGGAGTTATGACGTCCGTGTGGAAACATAATTATAAACACATTTAAAACTTTTTATCTTCGAATAACCATATAATTTATACCAATAACAGTTATTAAGGGACAGGATTATCACAATGCAAGCTGAACAATCAATCCAAATGATTTAAAAAGACTACTTTGTGCGTTTTTTTCTGATAAAAATCTGCACATGTTGGGCGAGTTTTATCAAAGCACATAATTCCAGGTCTATTTCTGTCTGAAGGCTCTGGGTTTGTGCTTTGGTGAAGTTTATAATTTTTCTTGAATATATTCCATTTTAATTTCTGTAAAATGTTTCATGTGTTTGTCATTATCAGTTGTGCTTTTACTTTGCAGTATACAAATGTTCCTGAAATGTGCGCATTATGATAGAAATGGAGTTTGGTTGTCGTTTTCAATGAAAGTAATGTTTCGTGAATTTATAAATTGGGGTTTAGTCGTGTTGGTGTATCATGACTTTGTGTGTGTGTGAAGCTTTCATTATCCAATGGATTGGATGTTGTACTTAAGGTTTATCCATTAGTGTGTCTTTGAAAGCTGTACATCTAGTCTCCCATTTACCTGTCAATTAGTCACATTGGAACACCAATAGATCTGGTAATGGTTTCCTATTTCTTTCTTTTTTTGGGGGGCTAGCTGAAGTTCGATCTGATCCATGTTCAGATTTTCTTAAAGAACATATCTGCTCTTCCGTTTGCTTCCAATTTCTATGTAAAATTGCTTTTGCCTGAATGATGA
>JAGGCT020001244.1:0-30000 GCA_017654935.2 Phymorhynchus buccinoides
GACCCTATTTTCTTAACGTTGTGAGGTAACGATATTGCAGATAAAACTTTTCTCTACCCAGTTAAGTTTAATGGTAATGGTATTCATGAGACAACTAGTTCCACAAACTGCCATTCCAACAAAATCATCTCTCTCTGTTTGTGTCTGTCAAACCCAGATATGCATGCACAGATGCACCCATGCGCATACACACACACACACACACACACATATATACACACACACAAGCCCATCCAGGGTCGAGTTTCTCTAGATAACGGTCGCTGCGCGAATAACGCTTACGCCAAAATGGGCCTAAGAAACACTTTAGAAAACGTTTGCGGAAGAATATTACAAGCTCTTGTCTGATTGGTAAACTTTTTGTATGATTTTAACCAAACTTTAATGGACCAATCAACAACAAGAAATGTATTAATTCACCCTATGCAAGTCGCGTGATAGTTCGCCAAGAGATACTTTGGGAGTAGCCACAAAACGTTTTTGGCAAACGTCGGCGATAGAGGTGCTTCTTAGAACCGTTTTTGCCGATTTGCGCTCACGCTACGTAACGTTAGCCCTTGTGAAACGGCCCCCAGTATTATAACTACACGCGCGTTGCACACACGCAGAAACGACAGTGTGTGTGTGACTAGCGGTGTGTGGGAACAATGGTATGCTTCCACCTCACCTTGTGCAAGTTGTAGCCCGACTCGAAGATGATGGGGGGCAGCAGAACGATGAAGAACACTGTGGGTGAGAAGGCCTCCTCAGTCTGGGCATCATCAGGTGGTTTATGAAATGATCAACAGTCAACTCATCAATTCAGCTAATCATAATAATAATAAATACATCTTCTATAGCGCTATTCTCCTGACACAGCAGGACTCACTGCGCTTTACATGGGGAAAAAACCCACTACGTTTCACCCCACGCACACAAATGATATTCAAAATACATGTACTTAAAATTATTACGAAATTTAGGTTTTTTTAAAATCAATTTATCGCACTCACACAACTCACATTTAAAATACCTACATAATTATTTATAAGGTTGACTGACAGTGGATGGACAGACATTAACAGAGATATTTTCTGAAAAGATGCGTCTTCAAGCCAGTTTTGAAAGAAGACAGAGATGGATCATAAGTCAATCCGTCTGTATTTATAGCTACTTAATGCTACTCAGTTCTTTAATACAACTGATAAATAGTAGTGAATCATTACAGCTGGTCAACAGTGAATCCATCACTACAACTAATCAACAGTCAGTTCATTAATACAATTGTTCAACAGTCAATACATGTACTACTGATCAACAACCAATTTATTACAACTGATTAATAGTCAATTCATCAATACCACTGATCAAACGTTAAATCATATTTTGATTCTAAAAATAAATTATAACCTTTAAATCTTCACATTATATAATTTTCATGTTAACTCTCACAAACTAGGTTTTTTTTAAAAGGTTTAAAAAGATTTGAAAAACAAAAATCATCAATGTACCATCAATCTTTTTTATTTGAAATCTCAAACTGAACACCGACAAACTGAACTATTCAGAACTTTCAACCCTTTCTGTCTAAGATTACATGTGCTTTTTTCATGACCTTTCCAAAATCGAAGCAGTTCATCTTTGAGAAAACAATTTCTTAATTTCAGCACTTGAGAAGTTAGCTACTTTTTGCATTCAGAATTTTTCAGATGAGCTTAGCATGTATCTTCATTGCCCATGTCTATGCTTGATTACCTTTTCACAAACATTATTTCTACTGTGACATGCCTGGAAGCAAGGAGAAATGGTAACATATGAGTAAATTTGTTCAGTATACAAAATGACATTGCAATGTTAACTTACCTTCCAATTGCCAAACTTGAAGATTTTTAATATCAGCCCAATCAGTGCTCCTAAAATTGAGCAAAACAAAATCAATAACATAATATATCATCTTTTTTAAAAATTAATATTTTCGATTAACACATAGTTGTGTGTGTGTGTGTGTGTGTGTGTGTGTGTGTGTGTGTGTGTGTGTGTGCGTGTGCGTGTGCGTGTGCGTGTGCGTGTGCGTGTGCGTGCGTGCGCGTGTATAAGTCCATGCATGAATGTAACAACTAACATGCATAATAGTGAACAAAAGTGCATATGTGATGTATTCATATTATGTTATGTGCATCAGATAAAGTGTGTGTGTGTGTGTGTGTGTGTGTGTGTGTGTGTGTGTGTGTGTGTGTGTGTGTGTGTGTGTGCGTGTGTGTGTGTGTGTGTGTGCATGCGTGCATGTGTGGTCACTGTGTTTGTGTGTGATCTTGCATGTAGATCTCTACATGTGCGTGTCTGGGTGCATGGGTACACTCAATAATTAGTGTGCACATGTCTCTCGTTACGTTGATCTGACAGAAACATGTGAAAGAACCAGACGGAAATAGACCACAGATCAAAAACAGCCTTACTTTTATTGCAGTGGTTGTCATAAATGCTAACACTGCACAGGGGGGGGGGGGGGGGGGGGGGGGGGGGGAGGAAGGCATGGAGATGAGAGGCGCATGGGGTAAAGGAGGAAAGGGTGGTCAAAGAATCAGATGGCTGGACAAAGTAAACTGTATTTTCATTAAAAACTCCTCTTCTATAATGATCTCAACCAAAGCTTCTTATATAAAATGTACCCGTCTTACTTTAACCCCTTGACTGCCATCACTGATGACATCATCAGATGAAGAGGAATAACTCTGATAAGCTGGGTTTTGCTCTAACACAGTCAAGAGAGTAATATCTCCATGACCATTTTGCCAGATTGGCTCTATCAGTTGCCTTTTCCATGGCATGATTTGTACAATAACTTTTTCTTTAATTTTCTCTGGCAGTCAAGGGGTTTAAGAGACAGTATATTTCTTAATACAGTCCATTCACTTCCTAAAACTATTGTTTTCTCACTGCATTCAATTTCTTCCACATTATTTTCACTTTCAAGCTCTGCTTTAACTACCACAACAGACCCACGATAAGAAAGAAAACTCCAAAAAGTGATACTGTTTTCATGTGTTTTGGTTCAACCAACTTTTTTTTTTTAAAGGTGGACTCGGACGGATGAGTTTTTGCAAGAAACACGTCGAGATCACCAGGAAGACAGCCTTTTCAAGGATCGGAACACTCACTTTGCTCTGGTTTCTTATAAATTAAACCGTCAAAACGGCGATTTTTCCTGGTGGAGATGCCGGAGAGAGTAGCCATTTTGGATGAGGTGGGTGGTCACTCATTGTGGTTGAAGCGTTTTCTTTATTTGTAGTGCAGTAAAAAAAAAAGAAGGTCTATTTCCTTTGTTATGAGCGAAACTCCTTTAGACAAACTGCATAAAAGTTTAAAAAATAAAAAAAGGCTTGTATTGCGAAAAGTTTGTGCAAACGATTGGGTCTAAACACAGGCGGCCATTCAAAAAAGAGACGACAAACGCCTTCTCTTTGGGTGAAAGAATTTGACTTCCAGCACCTCCGCCAAGGAGGAATCGCCTTTTTGACAGCTTGATTTCTGGGAAACCAGAGCAAAGTGAGTGTTGCGATCTCTGTAAGGGGTGTTGTCCTGCTGATCTGGACGTGTTTCTTGCAAAAACTCATCCGTCAGGGTGCCCCTTTAAAAGAGAAGTTTGTCACAGATGTTTCCTTTGTACTGTAATATCACGCACCAAGGATAGAAAAGTGACAGGACAAACAGTCCTGAAACCAAAAAAAAGTCAACAAGACAAAATGTCTAGGACCTTCAAGAAATCAGTGGAACAAAGTCTGCCAGTGTTACAAACCAACAGGACATCTGTCCTGACGTGACAGGAGAGAACAAAACAGGACATTTTCAGTTTCAATAGAACTTGTGGCCTTGGAACATCACAGCATTTCTAATGATAAATTTTCAAGGGAATCGCTCTCACCGAGTCACTCACTCACTCACTCACACACGCACATACAGTCATTATGTCGAAGTTCTGTGACATAAACTCACCTATTAGCACAATGGCGATACTTTCAGGCAGGTAGTGGAATCGTGTCTGAAGCAGGAGATGGACCACTAAAATTGAAATACCTGCAATGAGAACAAAGCAACGAATGTTCTCTTTATGAAGCATTCAGACTGCCAAGTTAGAACCAATTTATTTATTTAAGAGAAAAAGACTCAGCTAGGCCTCAAACTCACAGACACTGAATCAAAAACATTTATTATTTTTTTCAATGTGTCGCCAACTGAGTTATTCCATGATTTCAGCATAAGCCATTTTAAAGAAAAAGACCAAAACACACACACACACACACCAAAAAACACCCAGTGATAACAAAAGAAAACAAAAAAGCAAAAACAGAATATGGTACTTCTTCTTCTTCTTCTTCTGCGTTCCCAGGCCATATGGCCATAATGAGTAAGGTACATATGTGTCCGTGTTTCAGTTTTCACTGGTCTCCCCGCTGCGTACAGCTGACACATTCTGATTTCGGAAGAGCTCAAAGGAGAAGAATTATTTGGAAGATGTTTTTGAAAAAAGGCAGGAGAATGGGCCAATAAGTCAGAAACATAGTGGATGACAGAAAGCAAAGGAAAAAGGCAGAGTCAAAGAGAGTGGCAGATTAGAGGAAGTTACAAGCACAGAACTTTCAGAAGGTGGGGGAACTATTTTTTACGAGAAAAAAAACCGGTATCCCCAAGGGGAGAGAATATGGCATAAGACAGTTATCAAGCTAATAAGAATTTAAGCTCTGTGCAAAAGACTTAGCCCATCAAATCCTTGTAGAACTGTGGGGTATTGCGATCATTCAAGTCTTTTCTTTGCTCACTTAAAAATAAAAAAAGTATGACCATGCAATAATTTGTGAATCGCTGCACAGAAACACTTCAAAATTCATGCATTGATTGTCTCCAGGCAAATGACTTAGATTGCAGCAGTGTGGCCTTGTTGCCGTATTTGGCAACATTTTGGTTTTAGAACGAGTCAGGAATCTGCATGTGATGAAATTCCACTGTGTAACATTAACTTCTTATAATGTTCACGAGCTGTGGGTGCACTTACAGTGGAGAACTCTTAGCACGAAAACCAGGGGACAAAGATTTTTGTGTGCGTTAACCATTGTCTGTGTTAAGCGTTAAGTAATAATAAAGAGGGGTTTCATCCGTTCAAACAGATGTGTGTGCGTTAACCAGTTTTGTGTTAAGTGTACTCCTCTGTCCCCCCCTTTAATATTTTTATTTTGATATATGTCATCTTATGTTACATGGTGGAAGACAAGATTCCATGTGCATTGTACAATGCCAATGGACAATAAAGAAATTATGACTTATTGTTAAACGAAACTATAAAGAGAAGTCAAGGGAAGCCTGCACTCACCGACGACGATGGTGATAAAGAAGATGGTGAGGCTGCTCTGGTGCTCCTCCTCCGCAGCCCCCTTGTCCGGCAGGTCCTTCACCTCCCCCTCCTTCTTCTCCGTGGTGGTAGTGGTGGTGGTGGAGGTGGAGGTGGTGGTGTTGGGGTTGCTGACGTTGTTGCTGATGCCAGCCTGGCTGAACTCGGCAACAGTCAACAACAGGCCCATGAAGCCACACAGGCACACAGCCATCATCACACATTCCTGCACCTCCATCCCGACCGTAGGTCTCATTAATGGCAATCAAATCTCTTTTTTTTAAAAGAAACGTTAAAATACATTGCCAGTTTCATCAGAGTTTTTTCCCCTTGAAAAATATACATCTGAAACCGTCTGTATCACGGACAGTGCAGTTAGCCCAAAGCCTTACCATGCTTAAGTTGTTTTTGTTTTAATTTGTATCAGATTCATAATAAAAAATTATCTTTAAGGTTTCAAACCTGTATTAGCAACAACTTTGGAGTTACTGTTTTGAATTTTACAGATTGGACCTGTAATATTTCATACAATTAATGCCTCTCAGATTTATGTTGAAAAATGCTTTTGAATTCAAGCTGCCCAGATAAAGGCAAATCTCACTGAACTCAGACAACCCACTGAGCTGGCACCTCCGAACACACCCAAAGAATAAAACTAGTGCTGAGACTGTTACTACTGTTAGTGTGACCAGATAAAGTAATGACAGTGATTCATATGCTAGAGAGCTAAATTGGACATTTGCAATCAGCGTTTGCTTGACAGAAAATATAAAAATCACACACATGAACAATTTCAAGAGAAATCACTCCAAACATAGAACAGATAACTACCTACTGATGACTCTTTATAAGGAGAACAATTTCAAGAGAAATCACTCCAAACATAGAACAGATAACTACCTACTGATGACTCTTTATAAGGAGAACAATTTCAAGAGAAATCACTCCAAACATAGAACAGATAACTACCTACTGATGACTCTTTATAAGGAGAAAATAATCTGATTCAAACAACCATCCGTTTTGATGGTCCACACTGACAAAACGTCCAAAATGCCTTCACTGATCGAAAGTTTCTCTCCAAAGTGAATGATATTTAAAATTTATCGAAGTGGAAACAAAACAGTTGCGGCAGCTGCTCTGTAGCGATCTGGGTATTGCTGATTAAGGCCCAAATCCAATAACTGTTAGTGTTAGTCCTTTTCCTTCGCATTTACTGAAAGGCGTTCCATAGTGCCATGTAACAGCTGCATCTCAGTGTGAGGAGAGTGCGACCCAGTGTGTGTGACAGTGTGATTACATGCATCTGATTAACTTAAGTGCATGAGAATTCCAAGAGATTTGAGAGAGAGAGAGAGAGAGAGAGAGAGAGAGAGAGAGAGAGAGAGAGAGAGAGAGAGAGAGAGAGAGAGAGAGAGAGAGAGAGAGAGAGAGAGAGAGAGAGAGAGAGAGAGAGAGAGAGAACACTGACAATGGTTTACTGCAAGGCAGGTAACAAAATATGATGAGAGAGAGAGAGAGAGAGAGAGAGAGAGAGTGAGAGAGTAATATTTGTGTGTACATGTGTGTGTGTGTGTGTGTGTGTGTGTGTGTGTGTGTGTGTGTGTGTGTGTGTGTGTGTGTGTGTGTGTGTGTGTGTGTGTGTGTGAGTGTGTGTGTGTGTGTGTGCCTTGGGGGTACGGGTGAATATCATCCATGGTGAATGCTGGGGGGAAACAATCTGGGGGGCAAATTGTCCTGGAGCAAGTTGTCCTGTCACCATTCTGCCAAAATTTGAAGACAGGATGGGTCAAAACATCAACCAACACCAGTGTCTTGTTTAAATTTCCAGGCAGCAATTCAACCGGAATATAAGACATTGTCTAACTTAAGCCACTAGGAAAACATCAACTCAATCTTTTTTTCCCTTTTTTAAATAAAGAATCAATGACCAGATTCGCATCATAGTACTTCTTTTCACATTCTCACTATATCTTATGATAATAATGGTTGCTTGTACTAGTAAAAGAATAAATCGAAATATTGTACAGCGTTTTATACGGGCGTTGGGGTGTTTTGCTTCGAATTAATGATAATGGTTCACACAATTTTACTATAAAAAAAAAGCTTTCTATTTCAATATACTGTACTTCTTTTCACATTCCCAAAAGTCTTGATATCATTACTTCCTTGTTTGGGTAAGTGAACAATCGTTTCTGGTACTTCTTCATTCAGAAATTTTAACTGTCATTGTTCTCTCTATTATTTTGTTTTCTATCACAAAAGTTTCTAGAAGCACTATTCTCACAGTGATATGGGAACAGTTGAGGAAATTATCTATCATAATCTGATTACCCTGCAAACTATCAGCTGATCTCTATCCAGCGATAACTTGCGTGCCAAAAATACAGAGCAATTCTTTCCAATGTTCTCTCTCTCTCTCTCTGTCTGTCTGTCTCTGTTTCACTACTGTCTGTCTGTCTCTCTCTCTCTCTTAAGCCATCACACATACACAAATGCATGCACACCACACACACTTCCGCACGCACATGCACACACTTCCGCACACGCACACACACAGAGTTCTAGGTAAAAAAGAGTAAGAGTAGGACAGAGAGGGAGAGGGAGAGAGAAGGATGGGAGGGTGAAGAACAGATTTATAAAATACAGTGAAAATAAAAGGTTTGTGTGCTTCATAATCATGTATGCTTGTGTGTGTGTGTGTGTGTGTGTGTGTGTGTGTGTGTGTGTGTGTGTGTGTGTGTGTGTGTGTGTGTGTGTGTGTGTGTGTGTGTGTGTGTGTGTGTGTGCATGTGCATGTATGTGCATGAGTGTGTGTGTGTGTGTGTGTGTGTGTGTGTGTGTATGTGTGTGCGTGCGTGCATGTGTGTGTGTATATGCTTTTGTGTGTGTGTGTGTGTGTGTGTGTGTGTGTGTGTGTGTGTGTGTGTGTGTGTGTGTGTGTGTATGTGTGTGCGTGCATGCATGTGTGTGTGCATATGCTTGTGTGTGAGTGAGTGTGTGTGTTGTTGTTCTTCACTTTAACATCATTTTGCAATGAAGAGAGAGAGAGAGAGAGAGAGAGAGAGAGAGAGAGAGAGAGAGAGAGAGAGAGAGAGAGAGAGAGAGAGAGAGAGAGAGAGAGAGAGAGAGAGAGAGAGAGAGAGAGAGAGAGAGAGAGAGAGAGAGAGAGAACAATGAGGAAGAGAAAGAGAGACAAACAATGAGAAACAGACAGACATAATTTAGACAGACAGCAAAGGAAACAAAAGGCACCAAAATGACAAAGGTGTAAGAAAAAGAACCCATATAATGCAATGATGTAGAAGATACAGAGGAAAGCCCAGTGAGGTGAGAACCGGACAGCTGTGACCACTTCACCACCTGTGGCATTTGTTCAGCACATAGCTCTGACACCAGCAGGCCAATAATTTGACCATGAACATAATTATAGTTCTGCCCATTTATGTCATGACGGGCATTTTTCATAGCGCTTGTCCTCATCTTTAGGACAAGCCTTTCAAAGGCAGTAATGTCATAGACTCATACTGTGGTTAGAAAATGGTGTTAAGCACTTGCATTCCTTGTACTTTGAGTTAACCAACTAATTACCTATCATCGCTTTAGTATTATGTGGCCATAATAAATTTGTATGCACAGGCACAGTCTACTACGGTAGTTCTACTGTGTGTACAAGTGTGTACTTAATTTATTAAGCTCATCAAGCTCTAATAATTCATTAACCAATTCAACATTTTAAAAGGAGCTGGGAAGAGGGTGTGTAGGGTGGGAAGGGTGCTGGGAATTAAACAGCTCTTTATTTTTGAAAGTTGTTCAGCAAAATTTAAAGACCGAAAGACTAAGTATCCAACACGTATTTAGAATGAATGTTACATTGTTGTTTCCGTACCCTGGCTAAAAGACTCCATGGATCATCCCAGCAGACGAAGCACTTGAACACTATGGTATAAATGCACCAGCTAGGGTTGAGAACATTACGTGTGTGACCGTTTTTGATTACCCTGCCGCATCAGGGCAGCCACATTCCGACTTTGCAGACTGATGATATACTAGGAGCTTGTCATGGCTAAAGACAATCCCTGCATAACTATGCAGAGCATAACATTTTGATGTAGCCTTGGTGTTCTAGCCTATGTCAATTGGTCTGACACAGCCTTAGACCAAGGCGATTTAGAATGAACAACAAACAAAAATAGACGATTTTCAGAGAAAAAACCCAAGAGGAGAGCACTACGTGAAAATTAGAGTAGTCTAATTTGAATGAATCGGTCAAACCATAACAATGAAACGCAGCATGAGGCGAATTCACAGGGCGAGTATAACTTCTTGTTAGTGTTTGACCAATTCTGTCAAGCGGGATCACTCACATTCATCATGAGATTACTCCCTTTATTTACGAACATTCCCTATTGAGCCCCTAGCCATTTCGAAATAGTATCTTCCATGGCCTTTGAAATCCCAGACAAGTGGTGTGTTAATTTAACTGTTAAATTTAAAGCTAAAGCTCAATTGATAACAGTGACAGCCATACCACCATTGTGAATTTGGTGATCACGTTCTTCTTCTTTCATACAGTATCCTCTTTCAACTTTGTGAAGATTCTGATACTTAAATTAGGGGGGGGGGGGGGTCTTCCACTTGATAATCTGTCGAAATAAGGGCTGCAGTGATGTCCAGAGGACATTGACCTATTAAAACTGAAAATGTCTTATTGTGTTTTCCCCTGTCACGACAAATGTCTGAATAACTCTTTAACAATAACACTGGCACGCTTTGTCTTATTGATTTCTGCAAGAGCCAGGGCATTGTCCTATTAATTTCTCTTGTCTCGGGACAGTTTGTTCGATCATCGGTACATCGCTGGGGGCTGCCCAGATGATCAGCTTCAAGAAGGCAGGGGAGGATGAAAGTTAAAGGGGAGGGGGTGGGAAGCAAATGAATATATATATCCTACATCCTGGAAGCAGGTAGGCTGCGGCATGCACCTGTCTTGTTTGTTGAGACGGATGGAAAGGAAATCCATACAGAAAGTAATTCAACAAAATGAAGAATAACAAATTAAAACAAGTGTGTCAATCTGCAGACATGTCCTTTGCCCATACTGCCCCTGTACCTCACCAACCCCAACCCCCTCCCCCCTTTGTGTGATGGATTTAGATGGATTTCATTGAATGCAAACTGTGTAAGTCTAAAATCTAAAGTTTATTCTGTGAACCAGAAACCAAAACAAAATGGGGGCAAGAACAGTGACTGGAATAACTTAATCCTAAAATTGTCAACCTGTTTTAGACTTAGTTAACAGTGGCTGCAGTTTGGCTGCCGAACGTTGCAACACTCAGGCCATGTTCACAAACCATCATGACCTAGATGAATGGTTTGGGAAGTTTGCCAAACTTAACTAGATTTTGCTTCTTAATCAATTATCATTTTTGACATTATATGCATGCGTCATTAGCTGATTGATCAGACATTACAATGAAGAATAACATTATAGAACGATAGCTAACATGATGTCAACACCATTTTAATGTTTCAACAAAGCAAACATTAAGAATCGTATCAGTGGCAGTAAGAAAGTAGACTGTGACTAGAGTAAGTCTACAACAGCAACTGATGGAATCAGTGAATAAGATTAAGAAACTCAGAATTTTTAAGTCAAATTTTTCTAGGACACTCATGCCTTGATGTTTGACTAAAAAGGAAGTTGATTTGCTTGCTTTGCTTTTGCTTACATTAATTCATTCATTCTTTTGCTTACAATCCTCAACCCAAGCCTGAGCATAATAAATCGTTTGTTTGCTTTAATAATCTTTGTTGCTGCTACACTACTACTAAAAACATGGGATGGATACTTTTCCTGAAAATCAGTATACAAAAACAAACAGGAAAGCATTCAATGTTGTTGTTTTCGACTCAGTAGTCAACCAAACACTCCTTTGACAAAGAAGAGGTATCAGGATTTCAGCCAATCTATGGCAAGGTTCGTTGAACTTCATTTAGGTTCCCATCTGGAGCATGTTGTGTAAACCTTAACCTCGAACCCAGATGTTCGCGGTCCTCCCTAACCCAGTTCGGCTTTGAGTTTTTACGACATGATGAGTAGTCCGAGATTGCCATTCTTTTAAAGGGTTTGCTGATCCTTTTGAACTGGGTTTGCAAACCAACAGATTGTCCTGTTAATAAGGGCCTTAATATAGGAATAGGGTTTGGAACATGCTAGAGTCTATGTTATGTGCGTACAACTACAACGCATCAGTCATCAAAATGCTGATGATGGATGCTAAATGAAAGCAGAAAAAGGAGTCAGTTATGGTACATATTTCAAAATACATGCGCACAATTCATGCGTCCCATGACTGAGCTGCATAACCATAGGCAGGGGTTTGGGGGTTATGGACCCGTAACCACAGCCTCTGCCTTTAGCATTTGAGGTTCCCTGAGTTAACCTTCCTTCCTACTCAGTTAAAAGTCCCTTCCATAAAAGCGACCACAGTCATTTGTTGCCTATTCTGTCAATATTGATTTTGGGGGAGTCTACAGAAATACATTTATGCAGAATTTAACTGACTGTGTATACTATAGATTATCTTCGTTCCTTCCGTATTGCAGCCAGTCTTCTTCTTCTTCCAGTTGGGGATGTTTATCCTGCCCCGCACTCACCCGTCTTCATTCAGACCATTAATAGCGCACAGGATCTGATGCGTGCTATGTGAATTCGCATCATCCACCCCACCGAATAGTGGGATGGGCTTTAACGTGTGTGCAAGATCTTGTGCATGCGTTCACACATGGGACCTCGGTTTTTGAATTCATCCGAAGGACTTTTTCCCCAACTGACGTCAGGTACCCATTTACACCTGAGTGGAGTGAGGAAAATAGGAGTAAAGTGCCTTTCTCAAGGACACACCACTGTGATCCAAGCTCGGTTTGAACCTGCGCACTCGCAAATCTGACGGATACGAGCTACTGACTCTTACCAACTGAGCTACAGTGGCTCCTAGTCATAGTCACTTTATCATTAAATTTTGATTATGAATCATATTTCAAAGCAGATGGTCATTATATATCTTCTTCTAAGACTATGGTGATAAATGTGGAATTACCCTGTCCCTGACAGTGAGACTTACGTTTCATTTCCAGCTTGAACTTGAGTTCCTCCTGTATCTGCAACATTCACTGGATCGTCATGGCTTTGGTCGTTTGAAATTTCAGGGGGTTCATCTGCAGCTGTAGTGACTAAAACAAAAACACTACACAAACACAACCCCACCGTGACAAAACTAACAAAAGAAAAGTGTTTAGCCACCATCTTCACAATGTTTTGAGCTTAAAGTTAACGAATAATTGTGGGACAAAGTCACGAACACCCACTGACTTCAACAATCATAAAATGTGGTCTTCTTCTGCATTGATCAGCAGACAAACTTCCACACACGCATAGCAGACGGAAGTGTGTTGTGACCAGAAAGTAGAGATTTAGAGTTATCTCCCGTACATTAAGAATCGAAACTAGCTACATAGGGACCGGGCATTTTCTTTCCTTACACTGTGGTTCTTTGCTCGTTATATTTAACTATATGCATTTTTGTTCTGTTATATTTTTGTTCACAGATACAATATAGATTTCACTTTAATTTCATATCAAGTTCAATAAGAACAGCTGTAATTTTTCTTTATAACTTTCATTTTTTAATTGTCAAATAATGGTGGTCCCTAGCAGTACCATACTGATACTCCATAGGCATAGCCACTGATTGTTAGGTTGACTCGATTCGGGTAGGTCATTTTTTTGTTAGAATTTGACCTACTTTAGATTACACAGGGATTTAAACTACTAGGCCTACAGTGTTACGTAGATTCAGCAGGGAGTTGAGAGAACAAGGGCATCTCCAACCAGCCAACCGACGCGCAGTCACTGAGTTTGTAAGTCAGTGGGCAAACTGCCGCCCCAAAGGCAAAATCATTTTGAAAATGTGCCTGAACTTGGCTGAAGTGAATCACTGAATCAGTGAATGTTCTCATCGACATTTTTCACTAAGTAAGAAGCTCGGGAGGGAATATATGGTTATGATTAGCTTAGTAAAGGTTATTTTCGTGTGTGGGGTTATATAATATATATATATGTGTGACTCAGCGGGGTCAGTGCCACAGTGGACAGTCACAGACTGAGTCTGAGAGTCACTCTACTGGAACAATCTCCCTGCACAAACTAAACTTGCTTCTAACATTAACCATTTCAAAAACCTCCTAGATAGTGATCCCAAAATTGCTGTGTTTAAATACAATTATGATTTTAAGGGATGCCTTGTTATTTCAAACAGTGACAAAGCCCACAAGGACAAGGGAAGGACAAAAAGAGAATGTTCTTATCATATCATATATCAGTTTAGGCTCTGTAGGCTTATGAAGCCTTTTGCCCTCTAGATATTTTTTTCAAATATAAATATTTATTTTCCTTTTTCTTTTTGTTTGCCCGTGAATTACTACGGCTATTGTGTATTTGTTTTGGGTTGGGTTGGTGTTTTTTTATTTTATTTTTTTAATATTTTTTATTTCTCCAAATTTGTGGAGTACATAATAGTATTAAATTTTTTGTCAATAAGATTTTTGAACCTATTTAGTGATGATGCATTTACAGTTTCATTAGAAAGATTGTTCCATGCAGTTATTACTCTGTTAGTAAAAAAGTTTTGAGCTGAACGACTGTTATTTAGTTTTTTTGTTAATTTAAAATCATGCCCTCGTGTTCTCTCCTCGTCAGTTAAAGTTAGTAAAGTTTTAGTTGTGTTAGGATCATAGAACTTATTAAGAATTTTATACACCTCAATCAAATCGCCTCTTAGACGTCTGTATTCCAAACTAGGTATTCCCAAATACTTTAGTCTGTCCTCATAGTCCATATCTCTGGTTCCAATAATTGTTTTCGTAAATCTCCTTTGGACACCTTCTAAATGATCAACATGTTTTCTCAAAAAGGGACACCAGACAGGATTTCCATACTCTAATAAGGGGCGTACTAATGTTTTATAAAGAGGTAGCATAATTTCCTTTGATTTATTAGTTATTGTTCTGATTAGTAGACCAGCAGTACGGTTTGCCTTTTTAACAGTATCGTTGATGTGTGGTTCAAAAGATAGCAATGGATCAACTATAACACCAAGATCTTTCTCCGCATTTGTGCTCACAAGAACCCTTCTGACACCACCATCATTCATAAAATACTCATGCATTGGGTTATTTTTTCCAAGATGCATCACCTTGCACTTTTGACTATTAAAATTCATCAGCCACTCCTCTGACCAACCAACCAAAGAGTCAATACACTTCTGAATTTTTTCTTTTGATTTCATATTATCATTTACTGTGGAATAGGCTTTTGTATCATCTGCAAATATTTTAACTTCACATTCAACTTTTTCTGGCAAGTCATTTATATAATAAATAAAAAGGGTAGGGCCAAGGACACTTCCCTGGGGAACTCCACTTGTAACTTGTATTTTATCCGAACAAGAATTATTAACATTGACATACTGAGTACGTCCATGTAGAAAATCTTCAATCCAAGACAACAGGTTGCCATTCACACCATAACCTCTTAGTTTATGTACAAGTCTCTGATGTGGCACAGTGTCAAAAGCCTTGCATAGATCTAAATAAACAGCATCAACGGGCACACCATCATCCAGCGAGGACATCCAATCATTAATCGTCACTAACAACTGTGTGACACATGAGCGACCTTTAGTAAAGCCAAACTGGTCTTTTGAAAGCAGATTATTTTTTGTCAAATGTTCACATAAGGCGTCACGAATAAATCCTTCAAAAACTTTACAAACAATTGACGTCAAACTCACTGGACGATAGTTGCCCGCAAAACTTTTGTCTCCTTTTAAAAAAATTGGTTTAACCTCTGCCTCCTTCCATCTTGCTGGCAATGTACCCTCTTTAATAGTCCTATTGAACAAATAGGTAAAAGGTAAGGCTAGTTCAGATGCTAATTCTTTAATTATTCTGGGATGAATTTCATCAGGCCCAGGGGACTTGTCAACCTTCAAACCCTCAAGTGCTTTTTGCATTTGGTCTTGACTCACAGTTACTGAATCAATAACAGAGCTACATTTAGTGTCAAAGTTAGGTAATGAACTATCAGTTTCTCGGGTAAAAACATTACTAAAAAATACATTTAAAACTTCAGCCTTATCTCTGTCACACTCAGTAACAGAGATCTTGATCTGATTTTAGTTAACGACACTCAAAATCAAATAGTATCAGACATTACACGCTCTAGTCTTGCCCCCTAGGCAAGAGTGACCACCAAGCTGTAAGAAGTAATAAATCATTGCTGTAAAAAACTGAGGAGTGAAACAAATGAACATGAAAAAGAAATAGCCAAAAACTGTAAGCTAAATCCGAAGATGTTTTGGAAATATATCAACTCTGAGTCTAAACTCAAACTGTGTTCTGGGGTTAGCTCTCTGAAGGATAAGCAAGATAATATTGTTACCGATGATCAGCGCAAAGCTAATGTCTTGAACGAGTTTTTTGCTAGCGTGTTTACAAAGGAAAATACAGACAACTTACCACAAACTGCTAATGAGGCCTCTGCATATAGTGCAGACATTGTTATAACAGTAGAAGCTGTGAAAAATAAACTGAAAAACGTGGATGTGAACAAGGCTCAGGGGCCAGACAAGATCCCAGCCAGAGTGCTCAAAGAGTTACATCAGGAACTAGCGATTCCTCTAACCATTTTATATAATAAAAGTTTAGAATTTGGGAAACTCCCATCAGATTGGAATACAGCTGAGGTCATTGCAATCTTCAAAAAGGGTACAAGAACTGACCCAGGTAACTATAGACCAGTGAACCTGACGTGCATATTAATATGTAAGATTTTAATCTGTTCACAGAATGTCAACACAGGTTCAGAACAGGGCGTTCTTGTATGACCCACTTGTTAGATGTGATGGACGATTTTACCCAACTTTTAGAGGACAAAGAGGCATTTGATATCATTTACTTAGATTTTAGAAAGGCCTTTGATTCTGTGCCGCACGAAAGGCTACTTCTTAAACTGGAAGCTTACGGGATAACAGGAAACATATTAACGTGGGTTAAAAACTTTCTGAAGGGAAGATCTCAAAGAGTGCGGGTGGGAACAAAACAGTCTTCTAGCACTGATATTTTAAGTGGTATTCCCCAGGGTAGCATCCTGGGCCCAGTACTTTTTACAGTTTTTATAAATGATCTCCCAGAAGACATACAAAGTGCATGCAAGATATTTGCAGATGATACTAAAGTGTATAATCGTTCCCCAAATTCAGATGTACTGCAAAACGATATTAACAGACTCATAGAATGGTCAGAGAAGTGGAATTTATATTTTAACGCAGGAAAATGCAAGGTTATGCATGCAGGGTAGAATAATCCAAATAAAGGATATGAAATTACTCACGGCTCATCTAAGCATGTTTTAGATACTTGTAGAGAGGAGAAGGACCTAGGGGTTATATTTGATTCAAAACTCAAATTTGATAAGCACATCACAACAGCGATAAATAAAGCCAGTAGGATGCTGGGCTTGATCAGAAGGAGTTTTAAAAACTGAAATAAAGAGGTGTTCATAAATCTTTAACAAATGTTTAATATGGCCTCATCTTGAGTATGGAAACATAATTTGGAATCCCTTTCTTAAACCGAAACGACAGTCCAGTGCAATTGAGAAGGTACAGAGGAGAGCAACCAAACTGATAAAATCCATAACAAATTTGGATTATGAGGACAGGCTAAGTAAATTAGACTTGCCATCTTTAAAATACAGAAGACTAAGGGGAGATTTGATAAATGTTTACAAGATTTTTCAAGGCACTGACAATACTAACAAAGGCTCGTTTCACTTGTCTAATGAAATAAGAACCTGTAATAGTGAACTTAAAATCCTAACCAGGTACAGCAGAACTAACATTAGAAAAAACTTTTTTTCTAACAGTATATTGGAACCTCCCTGCACATACTAAACTGGCCTCAGATACTAACAAATTCAAAAACCTCCTAGACAGTGATCCAAAAATTGCCCTGTTAAATAAAGTACATCCATGATTAGTGCATCAATATGGGTGCTAAAAACCGCCACAGCAATTGCCAAACTCTAACGAAAAGGAAGGACGCATTGATTGAGAGGCTGCAAGGCCTGGTCGTCCAAATACCTGACCTGACCATGATTAAGACAACAATGATTGCTCAAAAAGCGTCAGCAGCTATGCCAATCTAATAGTTGCAAAGCAAAATCACTGAAACGAACAATCAAAAGAAAGCTGTACTAATGATAGTGCCGCGTCTCTCTCTCTCTCTCTCTCTCTCTCTCTCTCTCTCTCTCTCTCTCTCTCTCTCTCTCTCTCTCTCTCTCTCTCTCTCTCTCTCTCTTTCTTTCTCACTCTCTCACTCTCTCCAGAGGGCTGGATGTAAAAAAGCATGTTATTGCTTACTCTATTACCCTCTATAAATAAAATTCATTCATTCTCCTCTCTCTCTCTCTCTCTCTCTGTCTCTCTCTCCCTCCTTGTTCTTTTTTCACAGAGCATCCACCTTCAACATTGTGAAGTTTCTGATGGGGGATGGGGACTACAGAATAACAGTAACTGTCAAAATGTTAAGGCTGCCCATATGATCAGCTCAGTAGGGATGGGGAAAGGGAAGAGCAGAGGGTGAAGGGGAGGATGAACAGGGCCAGAAGAAGGATTGGGGAAGGGGCAGGGGGAACAACTCTCTCTCTCTCTCTCTCTCTCTCTCTCTCTCTCTCTCTCTCTCTCTCTCTCTCTCTCTCTCTCTCTCTCTTGCTCTCCCTCTCTCTCATCTTCCTTCTTCTTCTGCATCCCCAGGCCATATGGCCATAATGGGTAAGGTACATATGTGTGCGGTTTTAGTTTTCACTGGTCTTCCCGCTGTGGAGCGCAACACAAAGAAGAAACATTATTTGGAAGATTTTTTTGAAAAACGCAGGAGAATGGGCCAATAAGTCAGAAAGATAGTAGATGATAGAAAGCAAAGTTAAAGGGAAAAGGCAGAGTCAAAGAGAGTGGCAGATTAGAGAAAGTTACAAGCACAGAACGTTAAGAAGGTGGGGGAACTATTTTTAAGAAAGACACCCCAGTATCCCCACGGGGAGAGACTTGTAGAGGGGTCGGGGTCGGGTTCGTCCAGCTCCCCGTATGGAGGCATGAAGCATCCACTCACTGCCCCACTCCCATCTTCCAGATTGGGACTACTGTCATATATGTTTACCTCTCTTTATCCAAATTGGGACTATATGTATATGGCGTGCAGTCTTGTTTACCTTTCCTTATCACTGAGATATAAACCCAAGTCAAGTAATTTACAAAAGCACATGGAAACTGGCTCTTCAAACAGCTAATTGAGCAGCTCACAGATCTCACGCACACGTTAAAGCCCATTCCACTGTTCGGTAGGACACTAGGAGTAGGCCGTGTTGTGCCAGTGGAATGGATGACTCGAACTCACATAGCAAGCAAAAATGGGTGGCGCTGTACTAGAGTGACACACTCTCCTGGTGGGAGCAACCCAAATTTCACAGAGACGAGTTTCTGTGACTGGAAAATTATAAGGTAACGGTAAATGTGTCCCATAGCCTATCGGCCGTTGGGGCAGTAAACTGTTAGACGTTCACTGTCAAGGGCACGGCATCATGGAAGGCGGAGCCCATTCCTCTCCTTCTACCACCTTTAGCCTTCCCTGAGCGAATCAGGTACCCATTCACTGCTTAGAAAATTATACCAAAATACAAAGGCTTTCAATAAGCTGAAAGTCAACTATAGCTGCCTGCTGCATACTAAGTTCCGTACATACGGCATACGTGGCAATGTGAACAGATGCCCGTGGAGGCATACTTCCTCTACGGACGATGTCAGGGCGGCGTCCTCGAGTCAGGCAACATGAATGTCCAGTCAGGGGTACCACAGTGCTCAGTGCTTGGCCCTTGCTATCAATGACTTACCAGAAAAGCTTTCCTCTAATGCATGGCTGTTCGCTGATGATACTGCAGTCTATCAACTCATCTACTCGTGAGAAGATCATGCCCATTTACCTCATTTACATCCAGCTCCTTGAGAAATGGGAGAAAAAATGGAACACAAAATTTTACCCTGTGAAATGTGATTTGATGTCATACCTTCAGCAGTTCAGGTTCAATGTGAATGACTCTGGGATGCATAGTTTTGCTTTAAAACAATCAAGAGGATTATCTCCAGACCATTTTTCCATATAAACTGATCTCTTTTCTTTTGTATGATTGTTTTAAATCTCTCGTAAAAAAAATTGTAACACAACCAGTTCAACTATCATGCCTATTTCCTACACCAAACTCTTGTTCCCCCTTTCCCCCATCCAACATAATCTTGTTCCATTTTCTCTCATATAACATCTTGTGCTGCTGATTGGCATGTAATCTTGAACAAAAAAACGTAAAACTTCAGTAATTTTTCTCTCTCCATGTGTGTGTGTAAAATGGAACTTCCCTATTAATACCAGGCTTCCCTATTCACACTCCCTCTAAGATGTGACCCAAAGCATTTTCACTGATTTTCCCCCCTTCATATCCAGACTACTGAGTGTCCACCTCCCTCCCTATATTTTTATTACCTTTTTTTCAAAGTCTTACCAAGGGAGGTGCCACAGGTAGAGTACTTGATTTTGCGAAGCATACTATGAAACAAATAACTTCAGAAAGCAAGTTTGAATCATTGTGCTTTTCTCCCTCAGAGAGATGTGAAAGAACCAAGAAATGGCTGGGCTGCTGAAAACGATGGCTACCTTTGGGGTGTTGTGGACAGCCTCCGACATAACACAGGAGCTCCTCATTTCCCGCAAAGACCATGTAGACTGGAGCAAGACAGCTCGCATCACCATCACTGGCACCTTTGTCTCTGCCCCGCTGGTCTACAACTGGTTCCGCATAGTTGAGCTCATGTTCCCAGGGTCCTCCATGAAAATGGTCCTCAAAAAGATCGTCGTCGACCAGATATGCTTTGCTCCAGTTGGCATCAGCAGCTTTTATTTGGGTAAGTGCAAAGATTTGGGGCTTTGGGAAATTCATGTTTAATAGAGAGTTTCATTTTTAAGATAGGGTGGTTTGTTTCAGAATGATGTAGAAAATTTGAGGTACATTCTCACGGTAGCCCAAAGAAGGGTAATTATGAATTGTTGGATGTAATTATCAATGATATTACCCCATGACTTGATTTACTGAAATACATACAGGGGCATAATATATAGTGGGATTTTCTTCTGTCCCATCCTCTGAGCTGTACAATGGCGTTGCTCCTACACCATTGTACAGCAGTCCAATGGGAGCAAATGTATTATTAGGTCGTCAAGAGGCAGCCACCAGAGGAGACACTGCACTGCTGCTGAGTCACTTCAGTGGAGCCTGTTCTGAGCTAACATACGCAGGACACCACCTACTCCTGATGACAATAATGTCTTATAGTGTATTCTTTGTTTCGCTTTCAGCCACAAGTGCCTTGGAAGGCAAGTCTGGGTTGCCGGAACTGGAGGCAAAATTCAAGAAGACGTATATGGTACATGCAATGACTTTTTTTTCTTTTCTGTAAGCAGTTATTATTCCAATTGTTATGGTTACAGTCACACTCACAGTGACTACACTTGCTGCTGTTGTTGCTGAAATAATCATCTTTTGTATTGTGCACATTAAGTTGTATTGCAATGGATTGGATTGAATTGAATTGTAATGTTCTCTATTCTGTTCTGCTGTATTCTCTTCTCATGTGCTGTTTTGCTTTGGCTTTGAGCTGTATTGTATTGTACCGTAATTGTATTGCATTAGTATAATGATTAATGTGTTGTGTTGTGCTGCTGTTATCGTCACAGTGGATTGCCTCCTATGAAAATCAAACCTTCACTTTTTTTGCACCCTGTATCAGAGTGTAAGATAAAATGGGATAGTGGAGGGGGGGTGGGAGTGGGGGGAGAGGACCTGGAATTTGTTAGCCTCAGGGCCACTCTACCATTTTTTGACTGGTGCTTGATGTGTTTAGGGCTGTGTTGTAAGCATATCTCCCCGTGGGGACACCGGGGGGTCTTTCGTAAAAATAGTTCCCCCACCTTCTGGAAGTTCTGTGCTTGTAACTTCCCCTAATCTGCCACTCTTTCTGACGCTGCCTTTTCCCTTTGCTTTCTATCATCTACTGTCTTTCTGACTTATTGGCCCATTCTCCTGCCTTTTTTCAAAACAATCTTCCAAATAATTTTTTCATTTGAGCTCCTCCGAAATCTGAATGTGTCGGCTCTATGCAGCGGGGAGACCATTGAAAACTGAAACATATGTACCTTCCCCATTATGGCTATATGGCCTCGGAACACAGAAGAAGAAGTAAGCATACATGGCATTCCATCCTTTTTTTCTCGCTGATATGCAGTTACTCTAGTCTTGTTAGTAAATGTGATTGACAGATTGTACACAAGGATAGACATTACGTGTATTTGTATTCATGTATGAAGGCTGGTGAAGAATGCATGAGGTTTTGTTTGAAGGTGCGTGTTTTCATGTGTGTGGATCAGACTGTCAGTGTATCATTAAGATTTGACAGTTTTCCGGTTGATAATGGACCCCTAAAGATATATTTGTTTGTGCGTAAACTTTTAAAGATAATTGACATAAATGATGATGAATAAATGACTGGGATCTAATTCACTGTGTCACCAGACAGGGTTGACCTACTGGCCCTTCGTTCAGATGCTGAACTTCCGCTTCATGCCCCACCACTACAAACCCATTGTTGCTGCTTGTGCCTCCTTCCTGTGGACCATTTTCCTGTGCTTCATGAAAGAAGAGGTCAGTCACCCTCGGCTGGTTTAAAAAAAGAAAAGAGTAAAATAAAACACTCATACACATACACACACACACACACACACACACACACACACACACACACACACACTGCAAGCTTCTAGTCTAATATTAAATGGCCACACTCCAGACTGGGTGAACTTGGAAAATGCTTACACTATGCAACGTAGTGACATCAAATGATCATAGTTTGTTTGAGAACAGGAAATATTAGACTACAGATGTAGGGTTGGTCGACATTTCTTTTAACATATATCTCATGCTCTCCATTCCACCAATGCATAAAGGAAGGGAACACCTGTGGTATGTTCCACTTTCTATATGGATCATGTATTAAATTGTCTTTAGTTAACATGCATTCAGTTGAACCTATTACAATGTCTGGAAACTTGGTATAGGTTTCAAAGTCCAAAAGCTCTAAAACTTATTGATAAAGTAACTTCGAGTGAAACTGATTTTTCTTACACGTTTCCCTGAATAAATCATTGATACCTTTCTTGTTTCTGTTACCATTAAGCAAAAAGATTATCCGGGTCCATGGCAAAGTAATCAACTGGGGCGAGTTTCACAAGGGCTAACGTTTCGTCGCGCTCGCTCAAATCGGCAAAGACGGTCTAAGAAACACCCTTCGTTTGCCGATAGTTCGCATGGCGTTTTGCTCTCAGTCGAAAGGTGACAAGCGGCGAACTATCCGGAACTAGTAGGGGGTGAATACGGTTCTTGTTGTTGATTTGTGCATTACAGTTTGTTTAAAATAATTTAACAAGACAAGAGCTTGTAATATTCTTCCGCAAACGCTTTCTAAAGTGTTTCTTAGGCCCTGTTTGCCGTGAGCGTTATTCGCGCGGCGACTGTTATCTAGAGAAACTCGCCCCTGATTCATTGTGGCTGTACACAGCACTGAAGAAGAATGAGTGAACCACATGGATTACAATCGAAGTCAACTACTCTTGAAAAATTGTGCATGAAAAAAATGTTGGTTTCTTTTTGTGTTTGTTTTTTCAGTGTTATGCTATTCAGTTGAACATGGCATGGGATATTTATATTTCAGTTAAAATTACTTGGGGGGGGGGGGGTAGTGTTGAAAACCTTGTATGTTTATATGCTTTTTGTTTGCAGACTAGCTTGAAGCAAGTGGAAATGACTTCACCTGCAGCCGTTTCACCTGAGAAGTTGGGCAAAGATTTATAGCCATAATTGTGTTCTGACCTCACTTCAGCACCGGTGTTGATCAACTTCAACTGAATGGAAGTATGGGTACACGCTGCATGTATTTATTGTCGCATGTTGGAAGAGTGAAATGTACGGTACTGTCTCAGATTTATTCCCCATTGTTTTGTCCATGGTTTTAACATGTTTTCATTTGAATGTTATATTGGATGACCCTTCTTGTCCAATTTTGTACCCAATTGTTTTATAATTGTTATATCTTTACCACCAAAAAAATGTAAGATTGTTCAATTTTGTATCCGCTTATTCAGTGTTTTTCTTAATTATAAATAAGAACGATTCATCCAAGTTTTTATCTTTGTTTTTAATTCTTGTACATCAGAATTTCTAAAAGTTTCAAAGTGTGTAGAAAACAGAGCTGGAAAATGCAGTTTTTTTATTAACTTATGTTTGACTAATAATCATCAGGGGAAAAAATGTGTTCTGTAGAAAGTGATCCATGTAGAGTGTTACTGTGTATATGAATTTGATGTAGCGTGGCATTTCAGTATGTACATGAGTATAGTGGTTATGGAGACAAGTGTGTGTTATTTGGGTTATGGTTTTTCACATTTTGATTTTTTTTTTTTCTATCAGTTTTACAAAAAGCAATTTAAAAACCAGAATATGCCATATTTATATGTTAAAACCCACACATTTGTCTGTGCTGCTATTGTTGAATATCTATGCTTATCCCTCAAAAATAGCATTAAACTGCAACAATGCGAATCACTGATTTCAATCAGACTGACTGAGGAAAATTGATCCTCCCATTGTGTATTCTTTATATCAATTTACACTCTGTTATTCTTTGTCTAAACAGAGTTTGAATGATGCTGCTTTAACAGAGATCGTTTAGCTTTACTAATTTGCAAAGGGACTTCACTTGGCTGCTTTAAATGAATATCTTATACTGTCCCTTGAACTGGTTTTTAAAGAGTGCTTCTGGTCACCACCTTTTGTTATTGGGATTCCCTCCTTTGGGTGGGAATACTATTGTTACTGTACAAATTCTTCTCTCTTTTTTCTTGTTGATATTTTTGTTAAGTTTTGTTGTGTTCTCCACCATCCACCCACCTCCACATCCTTTTCTTTCATCCTCTCCCCAGTCCCTACTCCTGAGAATTATTCTGGCAAAGTCATTTGTCATAATATCATCCCCATGGCTATCTTCTAGTACTAGTAAATTGATATTGGTGAATTAGTACTGGTATAAGCACTGTTGGTAAAGGTGCAGATCAGCACACACACACACACCCCTTCGATATCTCAGCTCTCCCTGCATTTTCAGACTTACCTTTCTTAGCAAATATTAAGCTGTATTTTATTAATGTTTTGAGCTAACTATCTTTGTTCAATAATTTATCGCAGTAATAATGAAGGCCTTTATTTAATATGTACCGCAATACACAGAACTGCCGCGGACAGTTTTCGTTTTGGGCTTTCCCGTTCACACAGTTTAAGCCATTAAATCTAGATCTAAATTTAACTGGGGTGTTGGTGTGACTTGAACAGCAAATCAGGATTTGTTCACCTGTTTTATGCTACTTCCCAAAGTAGTTTTTTAATTGTTTAAATACATGAAATTTAATGTATTGGCCTTATTAGCCGCCAGACGGCTTGCCATCAAGGACCCAGTCCCCAGAGACCCTGTCTTTGTCATGGTAGTATTGATTCCAGCCTTACAAGTTGTTTTTTTAGAGCAAATGGTGTCATTTAGCTGGCCATAAACTTGTCTTTCCATTGCCGATTGGATTGTTATTGTTGCTTCGGCCTTTACATTTGCATATATCTGTAGCACAGTAGTTGTTTGTAGTTGGCCATGAATGTGTCTTTCCATTGCTGATTGCATCAGCCACCAGAGGGCTTGCCGCCCAAGAACCCAACCCCCAGGGACCATTGGACCAGAGGACCCTACCAGCGTACCTGTTTTTATTGTGGTGGTGCTGCTGGTTATAGCCCTACAAGTTTTTAGGTCATTTGTGATGGTATAATTGTCGCTGGCCATAAACTTGCCTTTCCATTGCTGATTGGGTAATTTTTTCTTCAGCCTTTCCACAATCTGCTTTACAGTTATGAACCAGTACATGTATGTCTGTGGTAATAGCGATGTTGTTTCAGTTAATGAGCTAAGTTCCATGGCTGATTTGTTGGGTGCTGGTGGTGTTTGTTTGTTGTTGGTTGTCAGTTCCCGAGCTCCAGCAAAGCAGGGAAATACTGTTTTTATTTGGTACGTCTGTGTGTGCATCCGTCCATCCATCTGCGGAAATAACGGTCAAAGGGAAGTTATTCGGGTGAGAGACCTTTATCTCCATTGCTACTGATGTCGATATCATTTCAGTCTTGACAGTAAATTACATTAGTGCTGATGGTATCGTTTGAACAGGCCCTTAAAGTTTTTCATTGGCGATTTGTTGGATTGTGATGTTGTTTCGGTCCTAAAAGTTATATGCTTGGATGTTCCTTCTTGCAGGATGTCCTGAATTGCAGGATTTTTAAATTGCCTAGAGCCGGCGTCGCCGGATTATGAGACTTTGAGAATCAACGATTATCTTACGCACACACACACACTTGTACAATAAAATGGGCATATAAAAGCATTTACTATATTCAAAGGAATGTAGCACGTGTACTAGTATAGAGGGGTGAAAAAAGAGCAGTAAATGTGTGTGTGTGTGTGTACTGCCCCAGCACTTCGCAGGGGACGCCCCCTTGGAGGATTTTTTTAATTTCCCAGTAGCACCCATGTATATGTACATCAGCAGTGATGGAACTGTTGAAGGTGGCCTTAAAATTGTGTTTCCATATGTATTTAGATAACTTGCAAAATTGTCACAAACACTTTTTTTAAATTTAAATGGGCAAAGATGCAGATTCAACACCCCCCTCAACGTCTTGGTTCATTGCATTTTTTTCAGTCGCACCTTTATATTCTACTATTAGCAAATGCATATTTTGAATTGCTTGTTTTTGTTTGTCGATCGCCAATCACACTTGGAGTCCAGATCTTGAGACGAAATTGGTGGTCCTCTGCAGGGCGTCTACAGACCCGTACAGCTTGTCTTGGAAGGGCTCCGGCGTTGGCCATATCTCCTCCCTCAGCGGCCGGTGGCTCCCACAGTCCTGCAGAATGTGGGCCGTGTCCTGCTCTGCTTCTCCGCAGGGACACATGGGGGACGGCACAGCATGCATCTTCCTGAACAAATGCTGGTTCAGTCTGTTGTGCCCTGTCCTCAGGCGGAAGATGACCACCTGCTGTGATCTGGGTAGCAGGTGGAAGCTGTCCTGTTTCTGGGGCGTCCTGTGCAGAGACTTGATGATGGTCTTCATCTCTGCAAGGCAGACAGGGTTGTTCTGTTGCTCGTCTTTTGCACCCAGCAAAATTGTTTAAATGGATGAAAATTAACTTTAAATATAGAAAATGATAGAGGTTTGTTCATGTGCTCAATCTGCAGTAAGAAGGCAAGATGAAAAAACCCCGAAAGAACCGAGAAAATGGAAGAGGGTGTTAATC
This sequence comes from Phymorhynchus buccinoides, assembly GCA_017654935.2. Classification (NCBI taxonomy): domain Eukaryota; kingdom Metazoa; phylum Mollusca; class Gastropoda; order Neogastropoda; family Raphitomidae; genus Phymorhynchus; species Phymorhynchus buccinoides. The sequence goes on from JAGGCT020001244.1 coordinate 26,968, forward strand.
TGCATCTTTGCCCCCAAAATGGCTAATGACATTAACTGTGCCAGGCAGCAAATCAAAATGTATCAAATGTGCTAGAGACCAGTTACAGCGTTCCTCCGAAGTCGGAGTGTGGCTGCCCATGTGGCGGGGTAATCAAAAACGGTCGCACACATAATGTTCTCATCCCTAGCTGGTGCATTTGTACCATAGTGTTCAAGTGCTTCGGCTGTTGGGATGATCCCTGGAGTCTTTTAGCCAAGGTATGACAACAACAACAGACCAGTTACAGAAAAGTGCTTGCTTTTCATTCCATATATTTTTGTATTACCTGTATAAAGACAGACACATGTATTCTGAATCCATGTCGAGTCCAGCTATGCCAATAAATATACTGGCTTTTACTTGTTTGACCTTTACCGTGCTTCATGGGTCGTCCAAGACCCAGAGACGCACAAATGACTTAATATCTCAGGAACTATTGGGACTATGATAATAAAATTTTAGGTATATTTTTAAAACATAGATAGGCATATGTCAGCAAATTTTGGTGCCAATACAGTAAAAACTGAAGTAATAATTAGATATGTCATTTTAACATACTTCTCCTATGTAACGCGGGTCACGGAGGACCCATACTTTAAAGAGCAGAAATATGTCACTGCAGTGCATTGAGTATGGGTCTTGGGAGATCCGTGCCATCTGGAGAAGTATAAACACATGGTGACTCTTTGACGAGTATGGGTCCTGGAGAACCCGCATCATCTGGTCTGGAGAGGGATAAATAATGTTAAAATGCATGTAAAAATCTGTGGGTACGAGGAGACCCGCATCATCTGGAGAAGTATAATCACAAGCAACATCCGGTAAAGGTTAAGGTTTTTTTGTGTGTTTTTTAAATAGACAATTTTATTGTTATCGTATCCCACGGGTATTACCTGTAATAAAATCATGCTGAGTTTAGCGATAATTATAATTATGCATATCAACACTTGTCATTTTGTAATTGTAAAAGTATAGACTGTAACATGTATTATGTTTTGACCTTGATTATTATGGGTAAAGATGTTGCTGAATCACTTGTTTTGGGCATTCCCCTGCCACATATTCACTGTGATTTAAGGAAAATCATGATTGTTATCCAAAAAATATAATTTCCAGTTATGGGGTACATAATGCTTGCAGTTTTACATTGTTTCCACATCCCTGTGATTTCATTTTAGGTACTTTTTTTTATTTTAAAAGTGTGTTGATCTTAACAAAAGAAATAAAATTTATGTTGATATATATTTGGAAATTGTGTTTGTATTTTTACTATGTCTGTCTTCTTGTGTCTTCATAGTCTCTGTCTCTCTCTCTCTCTCTCTCTCTCTCTCTCTTTCTCTCTCTCTCTCTCTCTCTCTCTCTCTCTCTCTCTCTCTCTCTCTCTCTCTCTCTCTCTCTCTCTCTCTCTCTCTCTCTCTCTCTCTCTCTCTCTCTCTCTCTCTCTCTCACACACACACATTTTTGTTTGGATGACATCTTGACATGAAGACAACAAACAATAAAATCAACCAACCGGCATCCAAACAACTGTGTGTGTTTGTGTATGAACAACGTCGTTGTAAAAGCTCTGAATATTCGATGGAGGTTTGAATGGTCATTAGAGCACTAAATGGTCTTTACATATCTTAACGGTCATTATACATTACCCTTTCGAATGATAGTTGCAGCTCTGAACGGTGGTAGCTGCTCTGTAAGGTTAAAGCTGTTTAGAACGGTCGTTACAGTACTGAACGGTCGTAACAGCTCTGAAAGGTCTTTACAGTTTTGAACGGTCGTACCAGCTCTGAACACACGTAACGGCTCTGAACGGTCGTAACAGCGCTGAATGTTTGTTACAGCTCTGTCGTAACACCTCTAACCGGGCGTAACTCCTTTGAACGGTCGTTACAGCTTTGAAAGCTCATAATGGCTTTGTACAGTCGCAACAGGTCTGAAAGGTCACTACAGTTTTGATTGGTCGTAACAGCGCTGAATGTTTGTTTAAGCTCTAAATTGTTGTAACAGTTCTGAATGGTCCTAACACGTTTGAACGGTCGTTACAGTTTTGAATGGTCCTTACAGTTTTGAACAGTCGTGACAGCTCTGAACTGTCATAAGAGCTTTGAATGGTCATTACAATTTTGCACGGTTGTAACAGTTCTGAACGGTCGTAACATTTTAAATAATCTTTACAGCTCAGATTGATTGTTACAGCTCCGAACGATCGTTACAGCTCTGGACGGATCTTACATCTCTGAACAGTCTTGACAGCTGTGAAGTCATAACAGCTCCAAACGGCCATTATAGTTTCAAGCAGTCGTAACAGTTCTGAACAGTTGTAAAAGCCCTGAATGGTCGTTACACTTTTGAAAGGTCCTTACAGCTCTGAATGGTGGTAACAGTTCTGTAAGGTCGTAGCTGCTTAAAACGGTCGTTACAGTTTCGAACAATCGTTACAGTACTGAATGGTCTAGCAGCTCTGATTGGTCGTTCCAGTTTTGAATGATTGTAACAGCTCTGAACGATCGTTACACTTTCAAACGGTCGTTACAGCTCTGAGCGGTGGTAAAACTTCTCCCTGCAAGGTCAAAGCTGCTTAGTTATGAACGGTCATAGAATTGAATGGTCGTAACAGCTCCGAGTGGTCGTAACAGCACTGAATGTTTGTAACAGTTCTGAACGGTTCTAACACCTATCAAGGGTCGTAACCACTCTGAACGGTCCTAACAGGTCTGAATGGTCCTTAGTTTTTATTGGATGCAACATAGCTGAATGTTCGTAACAGCTCTGAACGATCGTTACAGTTTTGAATGGTCGTAGCTGCTCTGAACGTTTGTATTGCTCTAAATAGTCGTCAAATAAAATGAACGGTAATTACAGTTTGCAACGTTCGTTACAGATTTGAACGATCATAGTGGATCTGAATGGCCGTAACAGGTCTGGATGGATGTTATAGTTTTGATTGGACAGAAAATCGCTGATTGTTCGCAACAGTTCTGAACGGTCGTAACACCTCTGAACGGTCGTAGCACC